>NETT01000229.1:0-36197 GCA_003449175.1 Ceratocystis smalleyi
CCGCCGATTGTTGCTCTTGTTCATTTCGCACATGCAAACACCGTTCCTCGGACAATAATTGTAGCCCGACCACAGAGCCAGACCACTGCTTTCCTTTCCCATCTCCGAGCTTCACGGAAGTGGTCCCACGTCTTTTCCTAAACGCAACCGCCTGGTCAAGCACACATCAAGCTGTCTGCAAATCACAGACCGGAAACCAAACAATTGGAGCCTAGCTGTCCATTGCCTTCACTCGTCAAGCTGTGTACGCACTCCACTCCGTGCTTGAGCCATCTCCAAGTCCCTGTGTGACTGGGCTACTCACTAGTCGCCGGCGGGTAACAGCCCACTACACTTATTTGCCGCGAGAGTTGACGACTACAGACTGTGGCTGTCTTGGCCAGCATTCCTCTACCAAACCACGCCGGATTGACCCAGTGCAATACCGCAGCAAAGCGCAGCAAACAAGGCCAGCCAATTTAAAAAAGACAGTAGCATACTGAATTGCGTCCTGTAACTATGCATGTCTCTCTTACACGTCTAAAAACCAACATCTCCTATTCTCGCTTATAACTGGTTAACACGATCGGAAGACCCAATGGGGTGATGCGCTTTTCTTTCCGACGCTGTTGCTGCAGTGCCATCTTGCAACCGGCTCGCTCTTCTTGGTTGCCTGGCTTGTGTCTCTTCTATCCGCATTTTTCTTTTCCCTTTCGACTTCGGGTGGTCGTCACTTGCCTTGTCCTACTTCTTTTCTTCTCTTGTCATGAGTTGACTGACTATTGATTGTGCTGCTTGATAGTCCCATGCTACCTAATCCAAAAAATGCCTATGTGATGCTTGAATTCTGCACATGAACTTTATTGACCTTTTCCTTTTTTTTCTCTCTTTTCCTTTGCAGTGACAAAATCGACCCGAACACATTCCAAATATACCGCTATTAAAGTCATTCCTTGCTGGATACACGAGGGTTGGACATCATCCCTGCCTCGTATCCCGCTAAATCCGCACCTCGAAGCTGCAGATAAGCCAAGCCTTCTTCTTCTGTATGTTAGCAGCAGGCGACAGTCGTGAGACAAAACACCATCAGTATCAGGCTCCGGCTAACAACACAACGAGCTCAATGCATAATCCGACTTCATCGTCAAAAGTCTTCCCGCTTAGACCTCATACACTATCTTCAACGGCTTCGAATCAAAACTCAACGCCCTCTGACCCTCCCCCTTCGCAGGCTTCATCCTCTGGCTGGCCCGATTACATGGCTGAGATGGCAACCTCAACGTACCAGTACCGCCAACATTCGCAGTCGCCAGAGTCAAAAGGCTCCTTGGGCCCTCCTGCTCCCATTCCCTCTTCAACACCCACACCCGTCAACCAATCGCGGACATTTGAGTCATCCTCCACCAGACCTACTTCGTCAAATTCACCCAGTGAATCCCATGGTCCAAGCCTTAGGTAGGTAACTATACTTGCAATTGTTACTTTTGGAATTTAACTAATCAAGCTACCTTTTTTTCTTGTTTTGCAGCACTAGCTCTGGCGGGCTTCCGTCTCTGCCGGAAAACAACTACTCGCCCTACAACTCGGACTCCCGGCCGATGATGAGTACCGAGCCAGGAACTAGCCCGGCACCTCCGTCTGTCGGGGCTAGTAGCACAGCTGCAGGTGCTAATGCAGGCTCAACACCAAATCCTACTGGCACTGGTGTTGGTCCAAATACTCACAAGAGAGCCTATCGCCAGCGGCGAAAGGATCCCAGTTGCGATGCTTGCCGTGAGCGTAAAGTCAAGTGCGATGCCACCGAAACAACAAGTTGCTCCGAGTGCTCAAGCCGAAGTGTCAAGTGTCAATTCACCAAGGAAACAAACCGACGCATGTCTTCCATCAAGCAGGTTCAGGATCTCGAAAAGCAAATGGATCGTATCAAGCGCGAAAACCTCAGCCTCCGAAAGATGCTTGCTGATCGCGAGAGCCGCATTGATCGGGGCGATGGTGATATTGACGAATCAGAACGCCTGTCGGGCCGCCTTCCCGAAGCTGGTGCTGACCCTCTCAAGAAAAACCGCCCTGCTGCTCTAGCGGCAATGCAAACAGCACAGCAGTTTCCACACGGTCACCATGGCCTTGAGATTGCCCGCTCCCAAGTTCGTCTTGCGAGTACCGGACTTTTCAAGCTCCCTCCTAATGCCGGCAGTGTGTCTTGTACTATAATTGGTGCCTTTACCCCCCCTGTTCCCGATATCCCCTCCCATGAAGTTACCCAGCATCTCCTATATCACTACTACAACTCAATCCACACCATGTTTCCCATCATCCACTGGCCTTCTTTTCGCGAAGAAATCGACCGCATGTACGCCCAGGGAAGCGGTCACCGCGAGTCACCTGATTTTCTCGCCATCTTTTTCGCTGTCCTCGCTTTGGGAAGCTTGTCAAGCACCGAGCCACCTCCGCATCACTACGCCCATCGGGTATACCAACAAGGAGAACTGCTGGAAGCAGCACGTAAACTCGTCGATCCATGGGCTACGTCTGGAACTTTGAATCATGTTAAGGCGCTGACTTTGATGGTCATTGCCTTCAATGAAGTTAATCTCAAGACTTGTGCCTTCATGTGGCTTGGTGCTGCTATACGTGCTGCGCAGTCCATTGGCTTGTATGCTGAAACTGGTAGTGGCGTGGGGTTTGTTGAGGTTGAGATGCGTCGCCGTGTTTGGTGGACTTTATATGTGCTGGATCGAAGCATGTCGGCCGAAATGGGCCGTCCGGTCTTGATTGATGATACAGATTGCGACATCCCACTCCCTGCCGGTGTTGATGACCACTATTTGGCTGATGACGGTCCCCATGTCCCCCCTGGCTCGTTGCCATTGTCGCATTCTTTCCTTGCCGTGGTTCATGTGGTACGAGCCTACTCTCCACTGCTTCGCGCCCTTTCATCTCCGACAATTCCACCTGCAAAAATCGCTACTCTCGACCAGCATTTCGCAGCAGCTTTGCGCAACTTCCCTGCAGGCTGTGACCCCTCTAGCCCAGAGGCTTTGACACCAGAGTTCTTTGCTCCTTTGGCCTACCTTTTGACTGCCAACATGATGTTGCACAGACACAACTTGAACCCGGCATGTTCAAGATGCACTCGCCGCGCCGCTGTTGAACAGTGTATCGTTGATGCTTTAGACACTGCAAATCTCATTTCGCGATGTACAGCTTCGCTCGAGTCTACGGCCACGAGTCTGTTGACTCTGCACATTTTCCGCTGCACATTGTTCCTGGTTCTTGGCGGGTACTTTGACCAGGCCATTGTATGTGTGCGAGTTCTGCGATCTTTTCATGGATGGAGAGACGTTGCGGCTCCGTGTAGTCGATTTTTGGCTTTCTTTGTGTCTGCATTCATTGGCAAGCGGTCCGAATTAGTGCACGCAGCGTCCCACTATTCATCGACGCCGTCGTATCAACACGGCTCAATGCATCCGCCAGGAGCAATCAGAATCGAAGACATTGCTCTAGACGAAGAAATGCTTGTTTACGTCAGTGCTGATCTCCAAGCCAGCATTGATTCGGGCTGGGTGTGGGCCAACCCATCCACCGAGGCATGCTCTGTCCCTAGTGATCCGAGCGATCCTTCTGCGCCACCTCAGGCGGGACCTTTAACAGCCAGCCGTTCAGCCCCCTTTAGTATTGAGGCACGTACTGGGCTCTCCGAAGATGAAGCACGTGATTGGCGCCGGTGGGAGCGTCTGGAGGAGGCTTTGCGCAACCTAGCAGCCCTTGAAATGGCGCCCTTGCAGTTGACAAACCAATGGAACACGCTGACCTTGTCCTCGGCTATGGCCGGCTCAACTCTGAAAGGAGACTCTGTACCGCCCAATATGCCCCCATCGTCGCAATATACTGTAACCTCGGGCACTGCTGAAAACGGTAGCAACACTAACGGCAATAATATAAATAATGATGCCAATGGTGGTAATAACAGCTCATTGCCTCCTGGAGAACCAATGACTGGGCTAAGAACAGGGTCGAATCCGCCGTCTCAGCAGACCCCTCACTTGAATGTGCAGCACACACCTAAGCTAGCCGGTCCTCTAGCCTCTACGAATACTACGTCGGCGACGGCGAAGGACCGAATCAGCATCGCCAACATTATTTAGAGAAGGAAAAGAGAAAATGCCCGCTCTCTTGAGCCTTGTGGAATGCGCCCATGCAAGCTTCTTTTGTCTCTCTACTACTTGCTTTTTGCTGGAGAGGCATGACAGTCGCCGGTCTGCTTAGACTTGGGCTATGGCATGGTCCATTTCCTCCTTGCATCTCGCTATTATTTCCTGCCATATACTTGGTGTTTGTATTGTACAAAATACCATGTTTTTAGGGGCTGGTTCTGATGGAGGGATACGCACACACACACACACTCACGACATTCTGTCTCGCCGTTCTTTACCAACTAACATTTACATTTACTCCCACCTATTCACCGCTGGCCGTGTAGCCACCCATGTTTTTCCCACTTCATCCATACCTACTTGGATGTTTTAGTGACTTTCTTTCTTTCTTTTTTCTTTTATTTCTCTCCATTTTTCATCCATAGTTTCTTGGATTATGGCGCGGCTAATTTGACTTTTGTCTTTCGTTTCCTCGCTTTTATTTCTACGCACAAGACGGGGAAAAAGAGCTAGCCTTTTTCTTTTCTTTTTTTCATCCTTTGCTCCCCCCCCCTTCTTTGCTAGCTAGCCTTGCCTTGCTTTACTGACATGTCGTTGCTTCCATTTCTCTGCATTTCCGAGGTATCTTGATTTTTTTGTTTTGTTTTGCCCCTCTGTTCTTATTATTCGCCTTTGCTGTACTAGCAGTCCTATATCGCTTGTATCCTTCCTTTCCTCTCTTCGTCCCTCTTCGCCAAATCATTCTGTACTATCTTTTTTTCCTATTTTTCTTACATTTATCTCTTTTTGTTTTTGCTCCTTTTCCTTAGCTACATCACTTTTGCACAGTAGACTACTGGGAGAGGACGAGCAAGGGCGGAGGGGATGAAGGGACCAGCCCTGTTCTGCTACGTTGCTAGGTAGAGAGGGAAAGAAGAAGATCTTGGGCTGCGATGATACGATATTTATTTTATCAGGGACTCCCATTGACCCATTCGTCCACTTCTTGTTTATGCCCCGTGAAGATTATAGAACATGCATACTACTACCTAGACATCCGCCTGAATAGCACTAGCATATGCCGTGCGTCTTACCCGTCTTTCCCTGCATCGAGTGTGTCTCGCCCTATTTATTGCTTGCGTTAGTGACAAAACTACCCTCTAAAACCACTAGTTATCCTTCGTGAATGCTACAGGTATGTACTCGCTCACCTTGTACTTGCCCGGTGTATGCTTTTCGTGGTGGTGCGTGTTAGAAGATGATCGTTGCTGAGAAATAAACGTCTTCAAATTGGCCAAGCTCTCCTGGTCAATCTGGTCTAGCAATTCCATACACAGCTTGATGTCATCCACGAGCTTATCACAGCGCGGGCGTGTGAAGTCCTCGCGTACTACAACACGCAACATTTTCATTTGGCCCGTTTTGGGGGCCATGGTATAGGCTGGCACTATCCAACCACGGACACGTAGCTGATGGGCCAGGGCGAATTCGTCGTAGAAGCGAGCCTGAGAGGACTTGTTCTTAACTGCGTCAGTGGGCTGGTTGGGCAGACGAAATGCCACGAGCGGGAGGCTGGACCCTCCGCCTTCGGAGAGAATGACAAATCCCAATGCCTGGAGGGACGAAGCGAGATAGTCGGCGGTGCGAGTAAGGTTCGACATGATGGCACGGTAGCCCTTTTTTCCAAGACGGATGAGTTGGTAGTACTGTCCAATGATGTGAGATGCGCCTTTAGAGAAGTTCAGGGTAAATGAAGATTGCTCGGCGCCCAAGTAGTTGATGTTGAAAACGAGTTCCTGGGGGAGGTATTCGGGCGAGCGCCAGATAATCCAGCCGACTCCGGGATAGACAAGGCCGTACTAGTAAACGGGCGAAGATGGAGGGGCAGTGTCAGCTTGTGGAATAGTCACTTCATACGGTTTCAAAGAGACGTCACTGAAGTGTCTTTCATAAGGATTCACCCACTTTGTGGCCCGAGACATTGATTGATACAACCCTGGGAAGACGGAAGTCCCACTCTAAGTCAGGTATCACAAACGGAGCAACGAAGCCTCCGCTAGCAGCGTCGACATGGATGGGAGTGTCGAGATTATTCTCTATCAGGAGATCGTTCAAAGCTTTGACATCTTCGTAGGCGCCTGTTTCATATACGCCTGTTAATGTTGATACCGCTCTGTTCCTCTGTCGTTGTGTGGCTTACCCGTGTATGTCGTTCCCAGGATGGCACAGATGCCAATTGTATTCTCATCGACGAGCTTAATCGCCTCTTCGGGATCAATAACAAACCGATCTTTGGTGCAGTACACATAACGCTCGTCAACTTCAAAGTACCGCACAGCCTTTTCCCAGCATACCTGAACCGCGGACGACATGATCAGATTGGGCTTATCGTAGGGCTTTCCCTCCTGGATCTGCCGGTTCTTCCAGCGACGCTTCATGGCCAGCACAGCCAGCATAATAGCCTCGCTTGAGCCCACAGAGGATGTGCCAACCGAGTGCGAGTCGCCATGCAGCATTCGGCCGATCATGTTGACACAGCGGCTATGGATATCAGCAGTTTGCGGGTACTCCTCATAGTCAATGAAGTTCTTGGAGAACGCTTCCGCCATCAGCTTTTCTGCCTCATCTTCCATGTATGTGGTGACAAACGATGCTAGGTTGAGCATAGGGTTTCCGTCCAGCGACAGATCATCTTTGATAAGTCGGTAGGCAATGTCACGTGGCAATTCATCTTCAGGCATCTCATAGCGAGGGAGCTCGCGGCCAGCAGCGCGCGAGCCATACACAGTTGTGGTGTACGAGTCGTCATTGTCGGCAAGTTCCAGGCGAACTTTGCGGAGAGCTTTAGTGAGACTATCGCACGGAGTCGAAGCTCCGGTTTCCGATCCCGAGCCTGGGGTATGCGGAGTCGGCGTGTCGATTTTGGATAAATGGACCATGGTGAAATTATGCAAGACGGAAGAGCAATGCTTTGGCTTGTACGTGATGAAAATAAGAGGTAGGAAGCCGGAACAGACATTGGGTTTATATACGTCTACATACGGCACGCACAGCTACCCCGCCCTTGCTTTTTACAAGGTCTAGTATTTCGAGGAAGGAGCAAACGGGCTTTGGGTGGCAACGGCGTCTACTTGGAGCAATTGCCTGAGAAAAGCAGTAAATTATGACACCTCCTGCTCCCGCCTGCTTCCTGCAGCTTCCGCGGCTTTTGCTCACAGGGTCGCCGAGATCCAATGGCTGGTTTTCTATGACGTATGTCTTGGGGATTATTGGCTACTCTTGCGGGTTGGGGCCGGCTATTTTCCGCAAATTCATGATATATGGTACGTTGGTACAAATTACAACTACGTTACCTCTTGCTGTCTCACGTAAGCATTGCTGGGCAGGAAGCTGCCCGTCCACTGTATCGTACGTCTGGAAGCTTGCTTGGGGCATTATAGCAACCACAGCACATGGAAAATCACGGCAATGTAGGCGGGAGGAAAGAGAACACAAGAGCTAACCATGCATGTATAACAACATTTAGAAACGTCTGAATATCGCCGTTCTACTACTGCATTTATAACGTACCAGTCATCGTGTCTAACCCCCCGGGACCCAGTCTTGTCGCAAGATTACACTGCGCTGTAACCGCCTCGTGAGCCCGAATTCTGCACTGTGCTGAGAACTTTGCGCGTAAACTCGTGCATCAAAAACGGCACATCGCGGATCGTATCGCTGTGCGGCAAGAGATCCCAGCCGCGAGCCCCGTAGCGTGTGTAGTTGAGCCACGAGCCAAAAATAAGATAGGCGCTGATGATCATAAAGGCCCTGCCCCAGACAAAATTAACGCGTTAGCAAACTTGGATCTCGCCTAAACGCTCGTAGTTTTGCATCCCCTCTCTTCTACTTACAAGACAATGAACCACGTGAAAAAGCCCCAGCCTTGTGTGCTACCTGTTGGTGGCACAGATCTGCAGGCATACTTGCTCTTCCACGTCAGATGCAGCGTTCCCGTAGCATCGGGACCCTCGTTTTGGTAGCTGTCAAAGAGCAGAGCAGCGCCGTCATTGACAAACTGCTTCTCGGCGTCCTTTGCATCATTGCGAGCTTTGTGCATCTTTGTAGACTTGTTATCCTCAGATGATGAGGTGGCGTTGGCGTACTCTACCTCCGCCTGCCACTCGCCCTCCAGGCCCGTCTTTTCTGTATCGCATAGGAACCGCACCACCGTTTTCTTGGGGAACTGCTCCTTGTGCGGGACGTCTAGCGGGAAGACACCGCCAGGGAGGTTGAGTAAAAATCCCTCCCCATTATCCTCTTGCCCGTCAAGTTTCGATGTGGTGTACTCGAATGCCGCGCCACCAAACGACTCGAGTGCACCGGCAAGTGGCATGGCTTCGCGGATATACGGCTCCGAGGACTTGTCCTCCTTGTCTTTGCCATCGTCGTCGGCATCGGGCCGGTCGTTTTCACTATCGCCTTTGACATGCAGCGCGCGCTGGACCGCACACACGCGCGTGCCTTCAGGGCACTGTTCCCCGGCAGGAATCGAACCATCATTTGCGCGCTTAAGTGGTGCGCACAAGTCTATTGTATAAGTTGTATTGTAAACGGCATTCTTTTCGGTGATGGTGGTGACAACAGAATGCGGGCCTCGGAGCGGTGAGAGATCGTATTTGTGGTTGTTGGCGAGGATACTGTCACACTGGAGAGAGGCTGCGGCAAGGGTGGTAGATATTGGCGCCAGGAGGAGACCTGTAGCAGCGACGTTTTTCAGTGACCAGCGCATAGTGGCCGATGCTAAGGCTTGCAATGTTTCGCTTCACTTCGGATCGATCTGTGTTGGTTTTGATTTTCGTTGTGGCGCCGGATTCGGTTGATGTATGATGGCTGAAGGCTGATGGTTTACAAGCTCCACTCGGGAATATTCCCAGGGCTTTTGGGCAGCTAAACAGGCACTGGATTAGCTGAAACGAATGGCTATGCGTATCACAAGCTGGATATCGTATAAAAATGAGCTCGCGACCGATTCAAAGCAGTCGAAAAGCATTGACTAACAAGTTTCGATGTACAGCAAGCAACGCAATTCGCTCGTAGGACGAACACCAAGGTTGAATTTCAAGAGCTAGAGGAGGGAGAAAAAATAGGGCCTCTGATTATTTCCAGAAAACAAAGAAAAATGAGAGTCTCGTTGGCACTGAGCGATTCGGGTTGATCAAGGTCCAAGCTCGCATATGACTGTAAGTGAGCTCGTGCTTTCGCTTTGCTTAGATGAATTCATGGCCCTCAGCCTCAACATCAAATACACCCCACACCGGAAGCCGGGTAGCTAGCACGTGATTTACCACGTGACAGTGGTGAGCTACAAGCCTCGTCAACTACATCATCATAGAAAGCACCAGCAACTATCGACAGGCGAGAGCATGGGCTAAAGGATATAAATAAATTCATATAATGCACATAAGAATGATATACTGTAGAACCAGAACAAATCACACACGCAATTCAAACACAATAGAAGAAGAGAGCTGGAGCTGTCATACAAAATAATCAACTGCAGTGTAGGCCTTCGATAGCCAACTCTAGCGCACTGCCGTGAAAGGCTATGCGAGGCTTGGAAGTAACCAAGATAAATAGCGAATATGAAAAGGCTCAGTAACAGAAGTTCCAAAAAGGGCATGGCAATAAACGTCAAAAGCAAATCTGGTAGAAACGCAAAAGCTAGAAAACAAAAAAAGCACATAAAAAAAGAATAGACCTCCATATCTTGAAGTCCCGCTCATGAGCCACAAAAGACGCTGACAACCCCCGCAGAAAAAAAAAGAAGATAAGCAAAGGTATAATGTAGAGAAATATGCAAAAAGACGGAAATTAAAGCAGGGAAAGGGGTGGATAAAGGGAGAAAAGGAACCGTTGGTAACATTGATCAAACAGACAGCAGGAAAGGGACATGACATAGAAAGACTCGCAAACGAGCATTTGCACCGAATTTTCCTCATGCCCTCTACATCCCTTGTTGTCCCATCATAGCATTCATGTTCTGCTGCTGTTGCTGTTGTTGCTGTTGAGCTGCTGCCTGTTGGGCTTGAGCCTGTGCCTGGATTTTCGAAATGGCAAAGGCACGCTGGGCACTCACGATACATCTCTTCTTTATGTTTTCGGCCGTCTCACGAGGTATGTTTTCCATACTGCCAAGCTTGCTTGCTATTAAGTTCATTTGCTGACGGTACAGCACCATGAAGCTTGCCCGGATCTGTTCCTGTTCAGCAGTCGTCGACTCGCGTAAGACGCTAAGCTGTTGTGGCGTTAAGCTTGCGAGTTGTTGTCGTTGCTGCTGCTGCAGCATCTGCTGCTGCTGCAGCTGTTGTTGCATTTGGAGCTGCTGCATCTGTGCCATGACTTGAGGTTGTTGCTGTTGCTGTTGCTGCTGCTGCTGTTGTTGCTGTTGTTGCTGCTGCTGCTGTTGCTGCTGTTGCTGCTGTTGGGCAGCGGCAAACTGCTGGGCCAACTGCTGTTGAGCGGCCATCTGCTGCTGCTGCTGCTGGACGGCCATTTGCTGCTGGGCAGCCATCTGGTTTTGTTGTTGTTGCATGATCATAGCCTGCAGATTAGAGTTTCCGTTCTGCATGCCTTGCTGTTGTGCACGATTAGCTAACTGGGCGCGAATATGAGCCTGCATTTGGGGCGTCATTTGCCCCGTTTGCATTGCATTCATAGACATGGCGTATTGTTGTGCAAGAAGTTGCTGCTGCTGCTGCTGTTGTTGCTGTTGTTGCTGTTGTTGTGGGGTAAGGCCAGGCATTATCCCTTGTTGGCGGAAAGCGGCTAGTTGTTGTTGCTGTTGCTGCTGTTGAAGGATACGCTGATGGAGCATCTGTTGCTGTGCAGAGGTCATAGGCTGATTGACCCCATTCATCATTCCATTAACCATGTGCTGTTGCTGTTGCTGCTGAATCATACGCTGGTGTGTCACTTGGTTCTGGGCAGCAAGCTGCGCGGCCATGCGAATGTTACCAGCCAAAGGCGGCTGAATGTTGCCGTTAACCATGGGCGATGTGCCCATGGATGAGCCGCTGGCCATCATAGAAGGTGGTGGGCTCGCCTGGCTCATGCGAGGCGTTTGCGCCGAAGCAGGCCCAACAACTGGCGTTCTAGCAGAAACCATAGTTGGTGTGGCATTAGCCATACGAGGGGTTCCTTGTCCATGGCTCTGGTGACTACGGGCTGACATGCTGATAGACATAGGGACTGCATGGGATTGAATAGCAGACGGTGGCCGAGGAGGACTGCCAGCCATGTTGGAACCAGTTTGTTGCATAGAAACACCACCAACCCGAGGAGAGGATACCTGGATAGGTGTTCCGTTGCGAACTACAGGAGAAGAAGCCATCTGTTGCCCTGCCTGGCCCGAAAAACGCATGGCATTGTTGGAAGCAGGAATCGTTTTCACCGGAATCGTTATGATTGAGGTAGTGGGAGTAGCATTTGGGGGGGCACTCTTGGGAATCTGAGGAGTTCCTTGAGGTTGGGGTACCATTTGAGCAGCGGTGGATGTGGGAGGAGTTTGGGTGAGTGCCTGGGACGAGACTAATTGTAATGATTGCTGGGACTGTGTCTGACCACCAACTTGCTGGCCTTGTGATGCCATAGTCATGTTTTGGTTGGCGCGAGCCATGTTTTGAGATTGGGCTTGCTGCTGCTGCCGCTGTTGTTGCTGCTGCTGCCGCTGTTGTTGTTCTAACTGCTGGTTTTGCTGTTGTTTTACTTGCTGCTGTTGTTCCAATTCTTGTTGCCGGTTTTGTTTTTGCGGCTGTACTTGCTTAGGCCTTTGGATTTGAGCCCATAGGTGCGGCCGGGGTCGCGGATGACCTCGCCGTAAACGTTGGCGAGCTGACCTATATTTTTTAGTGATGATCGACCTGCACAGTTTCTCTACACTTATCTGCGCATTCGGGTCCAAGGCATGAGCATCCTTCTTCAGAAATGGGTTCTGATCTAGGATGTTTTTTAGTGTACTCTTCCTGGCCTCCTCAATCGCCTTCTCGTATCGTTTTGTCGTTTCGGCTTCGGTATCCCAGAGGGGGCATTTGGGCCCAACTCTCTTGCCCTCTCCCGCCCTATAAAAATGAGAGTAGTCGGCGTCCATGCCACAGACGTAGCATTGCGTGTTTCTGCATGTCTTGACAGGGCATGTCATTTTGTTGCAGCCGGCTTCTTTGAGGAAAGGCGATTGACATTTGTTGCATCTCCTAATCAGCGCATCACTCATGGCTTCCTCCACAAGATGACGAGCCGTCTCGGGGTTCTTAAGGTCCTCAGCGACGGGTTGGCAAGGATCAAGTCCGTGGCCAGCTCTGCCACAGCTTCTACAGCTCTCTTTAGAGCAGCCTGGGTTTTGGCAGAAGAATACCGGTTCTTCTTCTACCGGGGGATACTCGGCCATAAATTCGCAGTGTGGACACTGGACAATGTTTTCCAGCCCAGGGCCGCTCAGGGCGGTTTGTCGCTCAATCTTTTCCAGTGCGACAATGGTGGTAGGAGATAGGAATTTACTCCATGATGTCCTGCCAAAGATAGCTTCACAGCCATCCATTGATATGCAGGTTAGTTGGCATTGCCGGATTCCAATTTGCGTCTCTGCATAGGACCGGATACATTCAACGCAAAAGGGCTTGTCTGTATTAGCAACTTTCTAGCACTAAATAAGCTTTGAGTCGGCTATTAGGACCTACATGTTGCTCTTCGTCAGAGTTGCAGTACACGACCTTCCGTAGCGCTACACGTGTGAAGCAGCATCCGCACTCAAAACTAGATCCTTCTTTGAGATCTAGCTCGTCCGCAGCGTCTTGGGCCTCCTTGATCCTAGCAATACGTTCCTCGACATTTTCGATAAGCAGAATGACAGTGTACTCGTCAACTGCAAGTATTTGCCCTGGCAAGCTTAGCTGCACTTTGTATCGCTTCAGGTCTTGTAGGGATCCAAGTTTGGGATTCGAAGGCGTTTTGGTTTTCTTTTGAGCAGGGCTTGTCTTGAGATCATCTAGAATCGCAGTGTATGTAGGTAACAGCCGAAACGCATGCCGTCTAAATTTTTGATCGATGAAGTTTGTATATAGATCGCGGAATCGCTCCTTGAGGCACGCACGACTAATGGGAAAGCGCCCAATATATTGATATGTTAGCTCACGGTCCACAGACTACAAAGTATCGGACCAACAAGGAGGGCATCTTGTTTTTTTTTTAAAAATCTTTTTTTAAACATACGCAATCGGATAGTAATTATCGTCATATGGAAGATTTATGGGGTTGTCTGCTACTCGCTTTTCAAGGGTTTCAAGATAAAGCTCAAGCTCTTCAAGCGAAGTATCCTCCGATGGAATTTCCAGAGCGGATGGAGCATTGCCGTCTGCATTTTGAGGCTTATGCTCCGCCCCAGCGACCAGCCACTTTTGTCGAGGATACGCTTTGCCTTGGTCCATGTCAGCGATAATAGAATTGACGATGGCGTCGGTATTGTAGAAATGACGAACAGACATCGCCTCTAAAAAGTCTGTGTCAATGAAGGGGAAAATAGAGGTGACTTTTCGGGCACAGTCGGCTGCTGGATCGGAAGATGAGTCGGACTGGGCCATGAGCGTGAGTGTATGGTCGACATCGCCGTGGTCCGGGACCCCGTTCATGTAGACGTCGTCTTTGGTGTTGTCTTGAGCCCCACGCTCTACTGGCTTCTGATCAAGCTCCATAGCGGCATGAACACTCGGTGACTCCAAATGTTGGTTTCGAGCTCAGCGGGCTAGAGCCTGGATGAATTTTATTTCACAGAAACCAAGACGTGTGAATATGGTGCATAATGTTTATGGGTGTGTAGTACCAATAACACCTGGACTAAAAACTAAACGGCTGTGATCAAGTTCCCAAGAGTCGCTCGCTGTCAGTAATTAACCGGCTGGTGACGATGCCAAATCAGACGGGCGAACAACAGGGATGCCGATTTTCGCCTCTAAATAACTGCAGCATTAGCATGAATGAAAGGTTGCTGTGCTGGCCGTATCAAATGCGCGTGACAAGAACACAAATCGCTCGATGCTCACAGTAACGGGGCGCTCAATAGAAACAGACAAAAGCGGTCAATCAAGGTCGTGCCAACTACCGAGATAGCGACGGAATATATTTGGGGCGAAAAGTACGAGTAGCCTGTGTGATCCACAGGATACGTCAGCTCACGGGCTAATATTGCGGCACTGACAAGATAAAGTGGAGGATGGTCACGAATATATTGCAGGGATAGATGATATCATAGTTTCTAGGTAGAGCAAGTTTGGAGTTGAGGAAATAGAAGGAAAAGGGGAGGACGGGGAGAAGGGAATGCAAGCACGGAGGAAGGACAAGGCTGTAAATAAGGCAGCCAGAAAACCCCAAATGCCCAAGGTAAGCAGAAACTCAAGCTGACAGAGTTGATTCATGTTGATTGGTTGATGGTGAGGCTGCAGAGTTAGGGTTACGACGGGAGCCCCCAAAAAAGAAAAGAAAGGAGCGAGTTGGCGAGCTTAGCCACTGGCGTTTTCATCATTACACAAACCTTAAGCTAGCATGCTGCTGTTCTGCATCCGGATTCTTGTAAAACAGCCAACAGGAACAACAATCAATTTGGATGCTGGTTTAGCCTCCGCGTTTCCGAGTCGAGCGCCGAGTCGCTCTCCTAGATACAGGCTCGGGCTTGGGTCTAGGCTTAGCCCTAGAGCTGGCTCTAGCTTTCGACTCTAACTTGGGCTCAAACTCAGCATCTGTCCCAGGCTCTGAGAGAGCATCCTCATCGTCAGAATCCGGAATCCCTTTGTTTCTCTTATTGCTCGGAGATGTTTGTGGAAGCACCAGAGGCTCGTGCACACGGGTATCCTCTACAACCAAGCCGCCGTCGTCGTCATCGTCGTCGTCAACAACAGGGAAAAAGCTTGAAGTCTGCAAAGAAGTCTTCCTTTGATCACCCCCATCTTCTTGATGCTCGATATCTTCCTCGTAGCCCTCTGGAATGAACCCGCCGCCCATGTCCGCCTGTGCTCGCGCCCTTTCCTCCTTTTCGCGCTGCAGGTCCTCCGGGCGCTGGTGATTTCTGCCAAAGACCTGGAACCCTTCCATCACCTCGCCGTAGTCAGCTTTGACCCGCTCAATGATACGCAGGCCTTTGAGCAGCTTCCGCCACATAGCCAACGAACTCTTGCGTCGCTTTTCATCCTCTTTGCGCTGGCGCTCGGCCTCATCGATGCGTACTTGCTCCATTACAGCGTCATAGTATTCCTCGGCACATACGACGCCCTGGATCACAGGCACGGCCATACGGTGACCAAACTCAAAGTCAACAACAGCCTCCGCATAGTCATAGCCAAGCTTTTTGCAGGCACGCATAGCACCCCGATAGGGCACATGAACAGCGCCCTGGGGACACATGTGGGCAGCAAAGAGATCAATGTTTCTAGCAGACAGCGTGTTAGTTTTAGAACAGCTTGGTCCGTAAGGTATAAACTTACCCGTAGTTGTTCTTAGGAATCACGCCGTTTTGGATAGGGTCAGGAATGATCCAGTCTGTCTGCTCCATGCTATACAGACCCTGCAGGGCCTTTTGGCCTGTCGCTGCCTCGGCCTCTGCAAGTTCTCGTCTTCTGTTGTTTGTGGCAGCGCGGTAGGGAACACGCTTAAGTGGAATTTCACCCGATTTTGGCGCTCGGCCTTGCTTATGCCAGGTCTCTGCACTCTTGACATTAACAACATCGCTGCGTCGGTAAATCGGCTCCTCGTTAGCCTTGCCTTTGACTTTTGTCCTGAAATAACGAACAATCTCTGCATCAGGCAAAAGAGCCTCTTCGCGTTTGAGATGCCGCTCTAGAACGAATTCTGGTGAGGTCTTAAAATACTGTAGAGTCTCCTCGCCTTCCTTGACCTCCTTCTTTTCGGGCTTAGCTGGTTGCAAGTCTGTTGAGTCTTCCTGTAATTCAGCTTCTGTAACTGGATACTTTTTGCTCCCATCCCGCCTTGCAAAACATGCTATTACTTTGCCAAACCAGTCAAAGTAATCGTAGCGTTTAACCTTGCCGTGGCGACTCCGAACGGCAATTTTCTCAATGCCCAAGCGATAGCCCTTTGTGCGACCCGGGAACATTTGCTTGCGCAGATAACGCACCGTGACATCTTTAGCAGTGCCGTCGGCAGAATGGCCAATTACATAGGCCATTATCTGCCGTGCTTTATCGGCCTTGCCTCCTCGAGGCTCAAGCAGTTCGATCAATTCTCTAGTAGATCCGATGACTTTTTTGACCGTAGCATCTACAGGGATGTACTTGTTGGTGGTGGGTGAAAGGACCTCAGTCCAGTATATCGGAAATTCAAGGTCGGTATCGTGTTTTTGAAAAGAGCGAGAAGTTTGTGAGACCGACAGATCGACATTTGCAATGGACTCTTCGTCGCTGTCGTCAAACTCCATAGTGAGTTCATCTTCTTCATGGCCATCTTGGTCCTCGGAATCGTCCTCTGAGTTTGCAATGGTCCGCGAACTCTTAGCTCGGCGAGAAGGATTCCGCTTGCCGGCTGTACTGGTAGCCGCTTTCTTTATAGTGTTATTTCTTGCTTTAGGTTTTGGCTTTACTTTCGGCTTTTTGACCGCTGGCCTTGGTCTTGCTGCCAGCTCTTCGGGATCAAGTTCGTTAGATGTTTTGGGCTCGGCTTCTGGTTCGGCTTCTTCAAGCCTATTCCAGCCAAAGCCAAGAGGCTGCAGGTTTGCAACGAGTCGGGCTTCCATCCCCAAACCGCGAATCAAAGCAGTGAATAATTGAGCCCCAACATCACGACTTCCGCTCAAGGTCTGAGCGCAGACCCTGAATTCCTTAATATCCTCAATGCGTTCGCCAAACCTTTCGCTATTGAAGGGGTCCTTTACCCAGTCTTTGTCTAGGCTGTCCAGCCGCTCGAGTTCCATGTACCCCCGCTTACGAAGGCCTGGCTGTGTGACTTGAAAGCGCTGTTTCCACCAGCCGACCAAAGTATCCATTAGTCTATATAACGGATCACGGCTGGGATCAGCCGCTACGGCTTCTTCAAGAGCAGCCGCCGCCGCGGTGGTGGGCTTCCCCTTCCCCTTAGTATTCCTTCGTGACAAACGCTCGGGCTCTTTCTTGTCGAGACCACTGGCCAGACGCCATCGATCAATATCGTCCCATAGGCGTGGGGGTATATGCGATATCATAATAGCTTGGACTTCTAGATCGCATATCCATGCATTGCGTACTGTGTTGTGCCATAATAGAAACTGCACATGCATGCAGTGTGTGAGAATTCGAGCGCGCCGCGCGCGTTTCGTTGGTCCTTTTTTCTGGCTATTATTCGTCATGGATATGCGTGTGTCTTTGCGCAGTGTGAGCTCCAGATCGCCAGTTGGAACAGGCGCGCAATCAAAGTCCGGCATAGGGACGGGGACGTCTTCGAAGACCATGTCATCCTCGCTGGAGCTAGAGGCATCGTCGTCGTTGTTATCTCCAGACTCAGAATTAGCCGATAGCCCGACTTTCCGGCGCTTGGCTAATGGAACATCCTCAAAGTCGCCTTCTTCCTCAGATCCGGAAGAGGAAATATCACTTTCGTCATCCTTGTCGTTGCCGCTCTTGTTGAAAGGCGCCTGCAGCAGTGGGCCTATACTTGGAATTGAAACTGCGTCCAGGCCATCATAAAGGGTAGCCTTTCTTCGGCCTGGACGGGCCGCTTTTATTGTAGGCTCGTCATCCTCTTCGCGAAGCCGCTTTCGCGTAACATGTGGAGGCATTTTGGAGTATAACGCTTGAAGCAGAGACAGTGTTCGCGTCAAGATACACAGCGCAATTGGAGATAAGCTAGACGACGTGACATCTCATCCTCGCGAGGTCACGTGACTTTAGATTTCCCGAAAAGATTTTAGAGATCCAAAATCCATGTAGATGACGTGGGCCGAAACATCTACAAGCCACCAAGCCACAACCAGGGGTGAGATGCCAATGTTGATTAGTAATATTCGAGAGGCAAAGTATGACAAATGACACTATCTCTTACTCCAAGGAAGCAAAACATGGCAGGAACAAACACACTATCTACGATACATACAAGACGATCTTTCCGATCAATCAAACCCGATGAGATCTGGAGGGGGCCCAACACCTCGTAGCAGCACGACTGTATTGCCGCTGACAAGAGCCGTGCCAATCTTCTCGTTAAACTCAAGCAAACGACCGCCCTCAACGTGAAACACTCGCAATCTGTCCTGTTCGTTGGACGACTGGTGGTTGATGTTTTCGATCTGTAGGTTCTTTGCAGCTGCATCCAGCAGCCTTCCCACAACCCAGTCTTTACTGTAGAAGAATGCGCCCTTGGGGAACTTGGCTTTGGCGGTTTCGGCTTCTGCTTCCACATACAAATAGATTCGCTTTTCCGACGCCAGCTTTTCGTCACCTTTGGCAGATTTCTTTAGGGCATTAACAGCCAGCAACCGTTGGGATGCCGTGCTGGGCTTGGCCTTGGGGAGAGCTCGTCCGGCAGCCACCTTTTTCTCGCCAGCCCATGCCTTGAACTTTTCAAGAAGGGCATTCTTTTTTTGTGTAGCCTGTTGCTGATGAAGACGTAGTGAAAATGCCTTCCCACCAAGTGGTGGCAGATTCTTGCAGTCATGGTCTTCCTGTAAACGATGGGCAAGACAGTAATCGCGCAGGCAGTCTTGGCAATGGACCCCAGTAGTTAGCGCTGTGCCAATAACAATCTTGCAATTAGGCCGAGCACAGGGCCGCTCCGAGTCGACTTTATCGCGCAGCTTAGCACTACCCCCAACAGCCGGGCGTGCAAGGACAGCATCGCGACGGCGACGGGCCCAGGCACCCTCATTAGCGCATCTATGGGCAGTTTCGGTTCGGTGGTCAAGACAGTAGGTGTGCTGGCAACTCTGGCAAAGGAATGGCAAGAAGTCGAGTTTGTTGCATTCTGACAGCTCGCAGTGAGTGCCGACGAGCGAAGCTTCATGGTCTTTCATATTGACGTAGGAGGTATCGTTGCCGATATTAGTGCTAATTGCACTAGAAGCTTTGGAAGAGTCCATTTTGGTAGGGTAGCAAGGCAGTCAGTCGATCGGTCAGTCGGTTTATAACAGCGGAGAAGTATTTCAACTTGGAATAATCAATAGCAAGTATGCCCGGCAGCAACAAGTGTCGTAAGCTGGAGTTGATACGGCAGGAACTTGATGCGGCGTTGCGGCAAGCAAGTCGTTTGGGTGCTCACATGCGAGTTTTAAAGCCGTGGACTAGAAATGAGGAAATCCAGAAGGTTCTTTTGTATAGTAGAGCCTTGATATTATCGGGGTGAAGTTTTGCGCTCGATGTATTAGTAATTCGGATCCGTTGAGGTTAGCACACGATGACGAAAGCGAAAGAGGGTAGGCCGAGCATAGGCTGTATTGACGTTAGTATTAACAGTGTGTCGCCATGTAGGGCAAAGAATCATGAAACTAGGCGGTGTTATAATGACGAAAACCATCATGGCACATTATAGGGTTCTTATCTATTAGGGTTAACTATAGACCATGTTTCGCATCTTGCGTCAAGTCTAAGTTGAGTCTGGTAAATCGAAGGCACGAGAGACATGATCTGAATCTATCACTACCCGCCCCCAAGTATAGCGAGTGCATGGCTCACAGCTCCTTCTCCTTGGGCTTTTTATTCAGAAGCTTCTCGCGGCCGGTAGCCGGAGCACCTTCAACAGCAGAAGAACCGCCAACGCCCAGGAAGGCTTTATGGAAAGCCCACTCGACAGCGTTCTCCACGGGCTCATCGAAGAGCACCGGCAGGAAAGGCACGACTGACAGGCCCAGGCCAATGGGGCCCCATGTCCGAATAGCCTTGTTCTTGACGTTCTTCATTGCTTGGCCCGAGTACTTGACCACACTGTGGATGGTAAAAGCGGGTAGACCCATGCTAGCCAGACTCTGGAAGATGGCACGCTGCAGCATAACGGTGCGGTAATCGTCTAGCGGCGCTACCTTTGCTGG
This sequence comes from Ceratocystis smalleyi, assembly GCA_003449175.1. Classification (NCBI taxonomy): domain Eukaryota; kingdom Fungi; phylum Ascomycota; class Sordariomycetes; order Microascales; family Ceratocystidaceae; genus Ceratocystis; species Ceratocystis smalleyi. Next base: position 20,143 of record NETT01000229.1, read on the forward strand.
AGGCACAGCTGTAGTCGATGATGAGGCGGAGGCTGCTGCATCGGTGGCAGGCTCCGGCAGGCCAGCCCATTTTTGCTGTGTGGGCGTCATTTTCAGGCCAGGGTTTAGCGTGCGCTGGTTGCTCCAGTAGGCCTTGTAGCCCTCAAAGCTCACATCGCCGACAAGGTACATCCACGAGACACCATAGGCAGCACGCACGATGCCGGGACTGACAACAGGCCGAAAGGATTCGCCAATGTCGCTGGTGTAGGCAACATAGCGGTGTGCCGAACTAACAATCGTTTTTATGCGCGAAAAGTAGGCGGCGTATCTGACATTGGACTCGGTCGAGTCCGCGCCGCTATATGGTAGAGACAAAACTATTAATTCTTGCGACAAGCACTCGGGCGGCTCTGGTTGCTAGCTTCGACTTACTATCCGTCAACTGCCTTGTCAAAAGCAGCCTCAGTGGCTGTGTTGCGAACAGCCTTCTGCAAGCTTTCAGGAAGGTTTTCATGCGCGGGTCTCTTCGCGTTTCCGGGCGTTGGCGAGGAGCCTGAGGGAGCCGTAGGTGCAGCCTCGTGAGGCTTATCTTGATTTTTTCCGGGCCACCACATGTTGAGCAGGATAGTGATGTGTTTGCTAATGGGGGATGCGCTATAGATCTTGAACAAAGTATGGATGAAGAGTGGAAGATTTACGCTAAGGCTAAATGCCTGTCTTCCTAGTTGACCCTTGCTCTTTACTGGGCTAACGTCACTCAATCAGTTTACGATTGGAGTTAAAATCAAGCTAAGGCCGTCTTTGCTGCGACTCCGGCAAATGCGGAGGAGGAATTTTAAGCCCAGATTCGGAATAAAGGGGACCCTAGTGTGCGCTAACCCTGATACCACTAGTCACGTGAATACTGGTGCGAGAGATCGAGGACACAGGCACGGCAGCTGGATGTCATCAAAACATGGGCAGTGCAACGATTTCACAATTTAGGTTTTTGAGATGCGGGCGGCAAAGAATGGGCTGTTAAGGGCTAGTCCCAGAAGAGCAGTAAAAGTGGATGGTGGCTTTCACCTTGGGCTGGGACCTTTGTACGAGAATGCTTAATCTTGAATTTCATCACGATCAAGAAGATATTGAGGAGAAAAGACTTTAATTGTCCCCTCTGGCATTTGGCGGAGAGAGAGGGGTGACAGAGAGAAGAGGATTCAGTATACGCACCAGGGGGGAGTGATTGGGCCATGGTGCTGAGAGGGCCGGACAGTGATATTGCAGGATTGTGTCATGGCAAAAGACAGGCATGTGTTCTGCGAAGCAGGATGGTGTGTAGGGCTAAAGCAGAAAAGAGTCTGGAGAGCTAGAGACGATCTTGCCAAGCCAAGAGCGTGTACAAAGAACATGACTAACGGCAGCACGAGCCTCCCTCGACACATGGTCGAAAGGAGCCATTACATTACGTTAAGTGTGAATGCATGCTTCACCCTTGTTGGTCCTTGACTAGCCCTTTCTTATTAGTTGTGCTATTTTTATAGACGGTCAGTAGAAGGCTAGCAGGTCAAGAGCGGCAGCTATTTCAGGGCTAAGCACTAAAAATGGCTCCTAACAGCGTTGCAACAATAGAGCCTCCTTGGGCTGAGGAGGACATTGTAAGCACTATTAGTGTATTGGGATATAATGACAAAAGCGGCGACTTTGCGCAGCGTTGGCAGCATACAAATAAAGCGTTCGCTAGGTTGGAACCAGACTTATGCTTGCGTTAACCAATGTGTTTTTCTTCTTCTCTTCCCTGTCTACGATAGTCACGATATCACTCTGCAAGGAGAGGTGGTTTCTATGGTTTCTACGGCCTTATCATGGTAAATTGTAACCCCTCCTCCCCCCCTCCCCTTATTCCCCTGTTCGTACAGCAACTACAATCGCAATAAAGCATTGGCTCCTATGCAAGAGTCGAGATGATCAGTCACCAGGCCGCCAAAGACAACGGCAACAGAACATATGGGCAGACAGGGTCACTCCAACGTACAGGAGTTACCGGCTCAGCTCTTATCTTGGTTCTCGTTTAAGATCGAGAGATTCGCCGGAAACACCTTTGTTTGCGAGTACACTGCAACGGTTAGTTGCATGCGCAAAAATACACACATATATGACATACCGGCCTACTGTTCAGAAAGCTTGTTAACCTCCCATCCACTCCCGCTGCCCGAATAAGCCCACGTTGTGATTCCCACGTCCCAAGCCTGTGATCCAGCTATCCACCGTCTTACTTTACCTTTTGGCTTCTCGCAGCCATCATTCTTTTCTTTTCTTCTCCTGCCATATACTACTCGCTTTTATTGCTGCTCATTATCGTCCCCGTTTCTTCACCGTTGTCCTGTCGCATTGCCCTTGCCCTCTTAAAACCATTCTCTCTGCCGCAGATCTCATCCTGTGCGCTTCTTTTCTCCGCAGCTCTTTAATCCCCTTCTCTCTTTTTATCTCCCTCATTTATCTCCCTCCACACTGCCTGCATCTTTCATGGTGCCAAGTTTGCACACGGACCTGGTCCCTTCTTAGCTAGGCCTAGACCTCCCAGACATCTGAGGAAACTTTCTCGGCTCTTCCTCTGTCCCTCGACACAAAGCTTAGCACTCGATTCTGGGCTTATTATTCCGTTTGCTGCTCGCTAGACCTCCTTGGTGGGTTAGACTGTGATTCTTTCATCTCTTCTTTTTCACCTACCCCTTAGCCCAAACCTACCAACTACTGCCCCTTGTCTCCCACCACAGCCATGTCCTCTTTGGACCCCAAACAGTCTGGGAGGTGCCACCGGGCCTTATTCACTATGCACCGTGCCATCTTGCGCAACTTGGTGCGTCCAGTTATTGTATCCATCATTGTTTTAGTACTCCTCGTCATACCCGTGTACAGGACTATCGAAGATCACCTGCCTCAAGGCATCCCAATCGGCAATGGAAGGTGCGCCAGCCCAGGTAGTGTCCCGCTTCGAATTATGCCTCTTGGCGCCTCTATAACTAAAGGCGACCCGGCCCAGGCGTCTGAGCCGCACCACAACGGATACCGCAAGTTTCTGAGGGATAAGCTCCGCGAAGAAGGTTGGGCGGTCAACATGGTTGGCTCCATCCGAAACTGGGGCGATATGAATGATAACGATAACGAAGGCCATCCAGCTTGGAGAATCCACCAGGTACATGGCCGCGCCAAGAGCACTGTGGCTTTCTTCAAGCCCAATGTCATTCTGATAAACGTTGGCACCAACGATGCTATATTCTCCAGCCCTGAGCTCCCCTACAAAGAAGCTCCGGCTCGCATGGAGGCTATGCTTCAGGATCTATGGCATATCGTGCCCGACACTGTCATCGTTCTCTCCACCCTGCTGCCTAAAGAAGATGGAGGCAAAACAGCTACCATCAACGAAGGATACCGGGCTCTGGGTAAGAAGCTTGCTGGCGAGGGAAGGCCCATCCTCATGGCTGAAATGGATAACGGTAAAACCGTTCTCCTATCGGATATCTGGGATGGCACGCATCCTGATGTTGGCGGCTTCAAGAAAATGGCCGGTGCATGGTACGCTGCCATTCACGAAGCCCATTGCCGAGACTGGATCAAGAAGCCTCGTACCGATGTTGCGTATCCTGATGGTGTGGCGAACAAAACCTGTGCGCCCATTGCGGGTGCTTCCAGAGCGGATGATCGTAGTACCCAGTCAATAATTAACGGCAATGCCCAGGGCATCTTTGATGATGGCCCGTTTAAAGCTGCCTTTAAGGAAACCGCAGTATCTGCCAATGTTATGGTGCATCGCGATAGTAGCCTCATGTTTGCTGCTATTTCAACTAGTAGTGCCGCATTTAGAGACTTGCCAAAAGACGATTTGATCATTGTATCTGGATCCGAAATTTCGGTAATGCGGAATTCTGGCAAAGGCTTATTCGGAAGCCTATCAATGATTGAAAATGTTCCATTCCAGTGCGATCAGGCCGGTGAGTTGCCCAAAGACGCTTTATATTTGAAGACAAATGGACTAACATAAATCAAAGGCATACGCTTTGGCGATGTGGTATGTTGAAGCCAGCTGGGTTTTGCTACAACTTGGAACTAGACACAGCTAACCTCAGATGCAACAGAACAACGATGGCTTTGATGACCTTCTTTGCATTGGAAGCAATAGCTCAGTGTAGGTACAGTCATGTTACCTCTTACTAGGCGATAGCCACGACTAACACTGATTTAGCCGCGCTGCTATCAATGCAGGCACCAACCCTCCGTCATTCAAAGATATTGGCCTTTGGAATGTAGGTAGCGAGGGGTTCAGGCGTGATGACGTCCGGCTCGCTGATATTGATGGTGACGGGCGTCTGGATTACTGTCTGCTAAACACCAAGAAGTCTACTGGGCATTGCTGGAGAAACAAGGGGTTTGGCCATAGCCCGTCTTCTTTCCAAGAGCTTCTGGGCGAGGAGACGAACGTCTTTGGCACTCTTGTTAATGACTTGTCATCGGTCCAGTTTGTTGACATCAACGGAGAGTAAGCAGCCTTGCAGCAGAATCTTACCACCTGAAGAGAAAAGAATGTAGCTGACATCGCCTCAAGTCACCGTTTCGACTGGGTGCAAATCACAGATGATGGCAAGATCTCTATCAAGGCCAACCAACGCAGCATGAGCAAGGGCTTTGTTCCTAAGTGGCTGGCGACCGCCGAGCCAGTTAGTCTTCCTGGGTTTGAACCATCCGTAGATACACGCAAGACTATCAAATTTGGTCGCATCTTCGGCACCGGCCAGTTAGACGTAACGCTTGTTCGCTTTCAGAACTGCACTCCCGAACAGCAATGCGCTCTCTCAATCACCGGCTTCAAGAATAACGGCGTGGGCGGGAAGTTTCAGATTGGCGATGGCACAAGATTTGCCGATATGCGCAATCGCAAAATTGACGACTATGTTTGGATCTCGCCAACTGGCGAGCTTCTCTTGCGACGAAACCAGAACTCAGCCAACAACGTATCGCGTTTTGGTGACGAGTCATACCTGAAGCCTGTCTCGATTCTCCGCACGAATTTTGATCGCAGGGCACTGCATCTTGCAGATTGGGACGGCGATGGATATGCCGATGTGATTGCTGTTGACAAGGCCACCGGACAGCTGAAAATCTGGCTGAATAGGCAAGCGGGCTCGGACTCTGAGTCGCTGTTCGAGTTTGAAGTTATCCATGTGGAGCGAATTACGTGCACCGAAGGCTGGGGTGTTGGATACTTTGACAACGGCAACCACTTTGCTGACCTTGAGTAAGTTCATTTGCACGGCCACTAATAACGCACACGGAAACTAACGCTATTCTTTTACAGTGGCGACGGCCGTGTGGACATTATCTGTATGGCACCCGACGGACTCGTCACCGCCTGGCTGAACAAAGCTACCAACCTCGAGTACATCGGTCGAATTGCATTCAATCCCAGCCAGGAACGAAGCAGTTTCCGCTTCACCGATGCAAACGGCGACGGGAAGGCCGACATGTACTTTCTGGACGAGATCAGTGGCGATGCACGGCTATGGCTTAATAGCGGGATGACCACCAAGCTCGAAAGATGGCCAAGCCAGGGAAATAGTATCCAATGGGATGCACCAAGATCTGCCTGGTTTGGGAGTACTAGTGGCAGGAACGAGCATTTCACAGACCAGCTCGGCAATGGCAGGGCAGACCTAGTTTCGATCGATCCAAGCAGCGGCAATGGCGTGGTCTATCTCACCGTCTGCCCTGGGAGCGGAGACGATAGGTATCGCGACACAGATGGCATTCCTAATTATGATTATGAGTCCGAAGTCGCAAGGTAGTGCGCGTTGTATATAGGAGGGGGTGGTTTAGTTGCATCGGTATGGGTGGGTGGGTATATTAGTGTTAGGACACAGAACAGCAGATCAAGCATAGCGGCGCATTTCAAAAAAGCATTGTTTATTCAACGATCGTGGAGCAAACATACTGTTGCTGAAAGTTTAAAGAAACTACGACGAGGGTCAAGTATATCAGTGTCGAGATGTCTATATCCAATAGTTGCATGTGGTGTCTTGTCCTGCACAGTTCTTTGTGCGCCACAGCCCGTGCCGAAAGCCACACTTTTGCGCCTGACATTCCAGGCGCCACAGTTGCAGCGCCACATACTTGCTTTCTGATAGAATTATGCCAGCCCGTAATGGCCCGGAGCTCTTGTGCGCCTCCCCAGGACCCTACTACACCCATCAACATCCTTTGCTCCTCGAACTGCGAGACAAGCTTCGTTCACCTCGGCCTTCTACCTCTGAAGTTTTTTCCGTTCTTTTTTCCCGGCTCTTGACTACACATTCGCAATGGTTGCTTACTACTCTATCCTTGGCCGCCAGGTTGGCTCCCACTACGTAAGTAATTTTTTTTCCTTCTCCTTCTCTTTTTCTTTTCTTGATCGATCGGATCTCGAGACGGGCTCTGGGAATTGCGACGGGCTCACGATAGGCCACTTGGACTCTGCTAGCTAACACGTCTCCCTCTTCTAGCTGTCTATGGCTGTTCTGGGCTCTCTGTTCGGCGGTGTCTACCTGTCTTCGTCCGGCAAGAAGGCTCCTACTCCCGGCGTCGCTCCCCCCATCAACGCCGCCAACTCGGACGAGGCCGACTTCATCACCAAGTTCTTGGCCGAGGCGGAAAAGAAGCAGTAAAGAAAGTTTTACGTTGTCTTGTTTTTATTTCGCGCGCATCCCTCTTGCGTCTTCTCTCCCGCTTCACGACCCAAAAACCACCTCGTTCCATATTGGATAAAAGAAAACGATGTTGACCAATTTCAATTTACTTGTCACGATACCCATGCAGAACTGGCGCCGATGCACATCCACGATGGGCGCCCAATAAATTCGTTGACACTCATCTTTGACCCAGTTGTGTCTGTTCTGCTACTTTTCCCCTGCCCTTCCGACCGTCCCGGTAGCTGCTATTTCGCCGGACTGACAACGTAGAGAGAGGTGATGGATGTGTCGTGGTACGATGGCGGTTTCTGTATGAGACAGATGCAAGACTGGGACGTTTGTCAAGGAATAAGAAAACACTGATGGCCAATTGATCGCATGTTAATGACTCTGTAGCATTGCGGGAGGGGTAGAACGTGTCGTGTAGCAACCAGACATGTGGGAGATTTGGTGTGGTCCCCGTGTATTCATAGTGTACTAATTGCCAGTCTCAGAATTAAACCTGGATTCTCGTTTTTGCATTTGCAAAGCAGAGCAGAGCGCACGTCGTGGTGGTGGTGGTGGTAATGCCCAAGTGTCTAGATTGTATGTTATTAGAGGCTGCGGTGTGGTTGGCAACTGTAGTCTATTAGACGAAACGCGGGTGTGGGCGAATGGTAAATTTGCAAAGTTAGATACACAGAGACCTTTTAGCCCCTATGTTTCTCACTATAAGCATGTTTTCTGGACGTTCCAGGCTCTGTAATATACGCGGTTACCAAGAAGTACGTACATCTACAACATGTCAAAGCCCTGTTGTGCTGGAGTGGGGCTGCTTGGCTGCTTGGCTGCTTGCCGCTCGCCATGCTGTTAAGCAACAGTAATAGGAAAAGGTGTCTGGATTTATCTCTCTTCCTTTCCCTCCTACTGCCTCTGTTATTGCGCCATTTTATGCTTGTTAGAATAGGGTTTCTTTGACCTTCAAAACCACTACCAAAATGAGCACTGTTGTGGTCTCTGAGTTTGATACAAAGCCCGTGGATGTCGTTGTGAGTTTGATGCTTAAGCCTGCTGTCCCGGCTATCACATCAACTGCAGATGTTACAATATACTGAATACTTGGTGTCGTAGTCCTCCGGGAAATTCATCGAACACAAAGAGGAATGGAGGTGAGTCCTGGGCCTTTGACCGCAGTCCCCCTTCTAATTGACACTCCTAACCACTAGCATGGCTCTAGCGATTCTGCAATAGCCGTCGCGCATGACGCGGGCTTTGCTGATGTTGTCGGTCCCCACGCACACCTGACATTGCTGTTATCGTCGATTGAGGTTTCCAAGAATCCCTTCTTCCACAGTGGCTGTGCTTATCTATCGTCCGTGGGAGAAATCTACACAACATCTGATCTCCTTTCAGCGGTATCATCGTCGAGGCAACCTGTAGTATTGATTTCGAAAATCAAGATCAAGGCTGTCTCTGGCACTCCGCTTTCTCGCGAGAATAGCGTAGTCGGGTCAGTCGAATGGTCTAAATTGAGACCTCCACAGGGCATGGCCATGCCGGCTGGCTGTATGGCGTTTCAGGATGGCGTGCTGTACTGTGAGCAGGGCAATAGCAAAACCACCGCACCTGGTATTCTATATATGCCTCATCGCCAGCCACCCCAAAGCCTGGCCAGTCAATACATGGGGAGACCTTTTAACTCGCCTTATGGCCTGTGTCTGGGAGGTGACAACAGTATCTGGTTTACGGACACTACCGATGGCGCGGTCGAGCAGTTCCGCCCAAAGTGTAGATTGCCTTGTCTACTCTACCAACTAGACCTCAAGACCATGCAGGTAAAAGCCATGGCGGAAGGGTTTACAAGACCAATGGGTGTAGCGATCAGCCCGGACGGATTAAGGGTGTATGTGGCTGATGCTGGCCCCAAAGAAGCGCAGCCAAACCAAATGGAGCCATCGTAAGTTGCCATCACAGCGTGGTGAAAATAACCCATGGCGCTAACTAAGCGGTGAAGATTGCCAAAAATCCACGTGTTTGATGTTATTTCACGAGATGGCGGCGTGTTTTTGGCTAACAAGAGTCTCTTTGGCTACCCTCTGGGTGATACTCTCACATCTCTTCACTGTGACTCCCAGGGGAACTTGTTTGCCGCCTGCTCGGACGGCCTTGAGATATGGAATCCTAGCGGTGTCTTTCTAGGCGTGATTCGCGTTCCGGGTAAGTATTTGTTTGCAACATATGATATCCACATCTGTGCCTTAGCCATGCCATATACACGATATGCTAACTCCTTACAGGCGGCGTCACTAGCTTTGCTTTTGGCAATGCGAACGATGTTATTTTGGGGGGCTCTCAGCGGTTATGGAGATTACAGCTTTGCGGAGACGAGGCAGCACCTGAAGAGAAGTGAGTAAATACGAGTTCAAGGATAGTGAATACATGCATTCATCTTTATTGATACCGTGAGTGTTTACGTCTGGCCAGCCATCGCCTATAACTTGAGTTGCACATTTTACCCACCGCGTCAGTCACAATCTTGACTGATGTAACAGGATCCGGCTATCAAAAGTAGCAGCACTGCCACTGGGCAATGCTTAACTTAGCTTGGCTTGTGCAGCAAATAACGGAACAAAGACAACAACAAGACCGCCCGTCGACACTCTCAATATGCCCAAGATAAGAGAATCAGCCACGCCCCGATGTGGCGCTCGCAAACCCAGCCATATTGCATAACGCCACCTGCGCCATCACGCGACTACGCTCCCAGAAAAGCGGTGGAGCCAGCCCCGTTTCTGCCCAGACCCTCGTTTTTCACCTCTTCCTTCCCCATCAAGTCTCGTAACGCCGGATACAACGATAAGGCTGCACATTGCTGCAGTTCCATCTTCTTCTCCAAAACCAACCAAGACTTGGAATTTTGTGCAGCTTATTGACGGCCTCACTGTCCCGCTGAAGTTGCCTTGTCTATTTGGGCTCTATTGACTCTCTTGTTGTGCTAGTTGGAGATTTAGCGCGGATTGTGCATCAATCCAGTATTTACCCAACCGGGGTCGAGCTAACCCCTATCTACCATCGTTACGTCCCTCCAAACGCATATATTCGTTCTTAAGCTAGGCTCGCCACGCCAATAAACCTCTGCTTATCGAAAGTAGACGACATATCCCATTATCGGGCTACGGCGGTGTTAGTTGCCTAAACCGCCGATTCGGGCTCCGTTCTTCCACCCTTGTCGCCATGGACGTCACCATGGTTGATGCCACTGATCCGGCCCTGGCTGTGGCGACCAGCCTCGCGCCTCAGGCCGAAGCCTTGGCTGCTGCTGCTGCCGCTGCTGTGGCTGCTGATACCGAACCCCATTCTCATCACCACCACACGTCGCCACACTCACACACTCACACACCAACTCTGGCTCCTACGCAAATGCAGACACCGCAGCAGCAGCCACAACAGCAGCAGCACAATCTACAAACGCCACACATTTCGGATCTCCAGGAGACTGAAAGCCCCAGCTCAACTTCCCGTGAGCGGAATTCACTGACGCTGAACCAGCGACGTGCTCTCCGTCGATGGGCGAGTAGCCAACTTACTCGGCCAAGCCATAGGGCATGCCAGGAGTGGTTTGAGCAGGAATATGGCCAGTCGATCAGCCAGAGCACAGTCTCGCACAGTCTATCGCCAAAATACTCCCGTCTTGACTTGGAAGCACCACAACTTAGTGGCTCACGCATGCGTTTTGGCAACTGGCCTGATGTTGAAAAGCTGGTTCTCAAATGGTATCAGCAGATGATGCTGTCCGGCCGGCACCCTACCAACGAGGAGCTGGCCGAGAAGGCCAAAGCAGTCTTTAGCGCGTTGCCCCAATATAAAGAAGAGCAAACGCCAGAGTTTTCGCCCGGATGGATCCACCGCTTTAAAAAGCGCTACGGCCTGCTTATCCGCCGCCAGCGCCGTCACGGTGAGGTCGAGAACCCTGCCGAAGATATTGCCTACCTATCCGAGTGTTTGCAGAGATTTACGACTTCCACCATCAACAGCAACACCAGTCCAGCTGCGCTGCGTGAAATCATCATTCGCCTTGTTGGTGTTGAACCTACTCTTAGTGTCTGCGCACTTGTACGTGATGAGGTTTTGCGCCGCATCAACAACTCATCCATGACGTCTGGCTCTACATCGGTCATGTCTATTGCTGCTGCCGCCGCCTCTATAGCTGTGCCGCAGGCGACACCTTTACCACAGTCACAAACACAAGACACACACCAGCAAATACAGACCCAGACGGGGCAGCACCATACAGCCAGTACCCCTGATATGACAACAGCTACAACCGTCACTTCAGATGCCACTGCTGCATCAGATGCTCCGCCGCCTGATCTGCACATGTACACGGATGATGATGCGGAAATGGTTCTCCGCACAGCGCTACGCCAGCTACAGCAAGAAGAAGCCGCTGCAGAAGCTACTGCAGCCGCAGTACGCGAAGAACGCGATCGAATGGACCATCTACGCCAAAGCGTGCTAGCCACACCAAGCCGCATGCCGCATCACACACAGCAGCCACAGCAGCAGCAGCAGCAGCAGCAGCAACAGCAACCACAGCAGCAACAGCAACAACAACCCCAACAGCAGCAGCAGCAGCAAAACGCTACGACCACCGCGACCGCTAACCACGTCCATTTACCACATACCTCGAGTCAAGCACAAACACCAACGCCCCAACACATCAGCGCGGCAGCCCAGCACTCTCGCTTTATCGCTGAGGACGACCTAACACTAACTCCAATCGATACCTCAGCCCCAGTCGCGCTGCCGGCGCGCGATAAGCCAGTACGTTGCCCTTTTTGTGTGAACCAGCGCATGCTGCGGTCGATTAAGGAGGCTGTGGAGCATCTCTCTACACACGTCGAGGTGTAGCTGGCAAACGTCATGGCATGGTGCGTAATGACCAGAAAATCGGATGCTTGTTCTTAGTGTTTTGTAAATATCCCAAGGTTTACTGGCTTAGGCGGACGGGCGTTTGGCGTTTTCGCGCTCTTTTTTTTCTCTTGATTCTTTTTTTTCTCTTGATTCTTTTTTTTTTCTTTTTTCCATAGCGTCTCTCGTACTGACTGGTACACCACAAAGACACGGGGTGTCTTTTTCTTGGCAACCTTTTTCACCCCATCTTCTTTTCTAACCGCGGACATGGTTTTGCAATGACATCATACACACCATCTTTATTAATCAAGTATTTCTGCAGCAAACTAGTAAAAAAAAGACTTCCCCTAGATCTTCAACCGGCTAATCTCTCAAACCTTAGTCACGTTGGCTCAAACGACGGAGACACGATATAATATAATAAAAACAGAGACTAATATCAGCGATAATGAAGCTCTCGCGGGGAAACTAGGCGTGGTACGGCTTGGCTTTGTGTTAGTTGAACGCAAAGACTTGTGTCAACCACGTCAAATCCACCGACGAAGCCATACATAGCACGGTACGACACACGAGTGTTTGTCTACAGCATATCAAAGGATGTCAACAGAACAAGAATACACAGCACAACAGAGAAGGAAAGAAAGGAAAAGAAATACAAAGCAACGAAAAAGAAAGTAGCAAGAGGTAGAAGCACAGAAGCAGCAGAAAGGATAGTGAAATCTCAACGCAGTTCCCCCAAAACGCCACCCACATAGAAAAGCCGTAACATAAGTCCCTCACCGCCTCTCCACCATAGCGACCAAACGTGAGGAACGTGACATCAAAAGAGAAGGACACAAGGGAAAAAAGAAATGTTTGGAAATAGAGATGACGAGGATGAGATGAGGTCAACAAAGAAGAGAAAGAAGAAAAAAAAAGGGGGAAACATAAAAGAGACATCAATGTTATTCAAACACGTTCGACATAAATCAGCAATTTGTCGTTGCGCTCCAGTGCCGTATCTAGATCACTGTTATTGAGCAAGCTAGGCGTGTCGCCAGTAGTCTCGTCCTTATAAGACATCTTGATGTTCTCATGAGGAGCAATCTTGAAGCGTTCACGGATCTTGCTATGCAACGTCTCAAATTGGATATCAGTCGGCACTATCAACGCAATCAAATCGTTCTCGAAGCACACCTTGATCTTCATAGCCGAAACGGCGCCGCTGTGCATTGCACCACTGCCGTTAGAGAGAGAAGAATGCGAGGGCTGTGCTTGAGGACCTCCAGTTGATATGTGGCGGGGTGTGGCACCATAGCCATTTCCATTTTGGCCTTGGCCTTCGAGGCTGCCCTCCTGGCCGCCAGAGAGCTGGTAATCCTCTTCCGCATTCGGGTCAACTTCGTAGTCACCTTCTCGAGGAGCAAAGAACTGTTTTACCAGCGTGCACTTGGATATGTATGGTGGCTGCTGGAGAAGATTCTTGACGTAAGCATCCAAGTTGTGTAGACGGCCCTCGGTGATGGCATCTGTCACATAGTTGACTGGCCCAGGCATGTACGGGAGTGTTCGCTTCTTGTTGGCTACGTTTCCAGCTTCTGCAGGGAACTCGGTCAGGAGGGCGATTTGGAAATCGTAAAAGTCCTCGTAGTATCTCGAAAGCTCCCACCGGCGGCCATCTTCAAGCACTGCTTCGATAACGAACCAGTACTTCTCATCTGCAAAGCAGTATCGGGGGATTCGAGCTTCAATGGGCGCGGTCAATTGAGAGGCGACCTTGGCGCCATACGACGTTACAAGAGCCTGGTCGTGTTGAGAGGGTGGCGTGGCGGTAGACTGCAGACAAACACAATGTTAGTAAATAAAAAAGTCCCCGCTCCGGCAGCATCAAAGGGAACAAAAAGACTTACCATTGTGGTGTGGCCGCTTAAGCGTTCCTGCTGCTTTTGTTGTTGCTGTTGCTGTAGACTGAGGCGCTCAATTCCTTGCTCCAGCTGGGTTGGTTGGTTTGAGTTAGGGGCGGAGCCGGTGTCAAACTTCCCCAGGCTGATGCTGCTGTTCTTGTAATCGGCAGCCATCTTCTTCCACTCTTCGACCCTGGGGATTCCTGCCTTTCTGATCGATTCTTGGGGGTTCGGTACAGGGGTGTTAGAGGCCATGTCACGAATCTCGATGAAGGAGACGGGAATTAGGCCAGGTCCGCCGAGACGGCCAATAGGCTTGGCGACAAACCATTCAGGGTCAGATTGTGCAATAACAATAATAGCCTCGCCAGCTTTGGCATCGAGTTCATCTCCTCTCTCCGCTTTAAAATCATACATGACGATACCGTAGACCATGGCACCGCTGCCTTTGCCGCCACCCATGCTTCGTGGCTGACGTTGGTGGCCGAGGCCAGCAGATGAGGGCGCAGACTCGCCGTATCCTGAATCGTATTCGCTCTTCGGCATGCTCGTTCTGCCGGCGTCGGAGGGGGTGTTGCTGACGCTATCGTGTTCTGTCTTTCCTAGGGCTTGGAAGAAGGCAACAGGCACAATGCCTCTAGCGTCGGGTACAGCAGGGTTGCAAGCCTCGTACCAGTCGGGGTCGTTTTCTCGTCCGATAACGTGAAAGAAGTCGCCACGGGAAAAGCTCAGTTCTTGGCTGGAGTTGGCGTTGTAATCATAGAGAGCTCTAATGACCTGTAGGGGGGAGAAAGAAAGAAAAAGAAAAAGCCAGTTAGTGATAAGGTTTATGGGGGGGGTTAAGTTGAAAGGACCACTAGGAACCCTGTCGACTGGTGAAACACGCCTAAGCTACTTGATGAATGTGTATAGAGCCTAAAGACCCCTCAGAGCAGACAGGGCAGGGAAAATGGGGAATTGCTGGGGTATGTATGGGCTGGTTGGATGGATATTTTCCCGCTATTCCAAGAAGCACTCGATAACCGCCTTGTATTTTCGACATCGCAGGTGGCCAAGGTAGGGGACAAGATTATGGGTGCTGGTTGGCCTGTTGGGAGGGGCTAGAAGCGGCTGTGAGCCATATAGCCAGAAGGAACCCAAGTACCAACACCGCAAAGCACCAGCAGGATCAAGACGGGCCAAAGAAAAGGCCTGGGTGGTCAGGGAACAAAAACATGGGGCGTATTGAGGTGCAGATATCGAGGACTCGTCAAGTAAAAAAGCAGTATTCTTACCTTTTTGGGTGGTACGATGGCGACTGCAGACTTGGGCGCTATAGTCGACTGGGTCTTGTCCTTGTCGCTCTTCATTGATCGTCGGAGAGCCTGAAATATGTGCATAGTGGTTAGCTTCAGTGGGCGAGCGAAAAAGAGGGAAAAGGGCGAGTCAATGTAAATGCGATGCGTTACTCGCATAGAAGAAGGCCGGCTGGGTAGTAAAAGAGTAGGTAGATTTTTTTGCCAGTACCGGGTGCCAGTTCTAGTTTGGAGTCGCCATGCTATATGGATGTTCCTAGTGAAGAAGCGAAGATGACGATGTTCCCCAGTCTTCGGCAGGTTTCTATAATAGACGCTTTGGCAGCGGGTGGTCTGGTATGGAGATACAGGTGACTGGATAATGACACAGCGAGAGACAGCATGGTCGTACATAAAAGAGCAAAAGGGGGTATACAGGAGAAAGTGCAATGGCCAGGACGCAGCGATTTTTTTTCTTTCAGGGCAAAGAGGGGTCGAACTGATGTGCGGTCTGTTCAAGAGATGGTCCGACAGAGGTGCGCCAAGATGAAGAGACTTATTGAGTAGAACACAAGGCTGGCTGGCTGGCTGACGAATTGACAGTAGCACGAGAAAACGGTACCATTGAAATTATTCCGCCGACCATCTGGTTCAGCAATGCGAGACAACCAGGTGAAGGGGGGCAGGACACCGGCGGCAAAAACGCAAGTGACAAGGCAACGCTGACGAAAGGACAACGACAATGAGCGGCAGTAGGATACGATGTTAACTAACCTTCATGGTGACGGATATGGTGTATTATTTGAGCGTAAGACTTTTTTTTCGTTGGAGGGGGGGGGGGTTCTGAGTGCCGTTTATAGCAGCTAGAAAGGCGAGCTTGCAGGGTGGATATAAAGACGCGGCGACGAGAGAGTTAGAAGGGGATTGGTCGATTTATCGGAGTCGTGGTCGTAGTCGTGCGAGCAGCAATGGCAAATGGTTGCACGGGAGGCTTTGGCGGCGCAATTACAATGGACGATACGACCCTTGAAGAAAGGGCTTGGGACGGGGATGGGGGATGCGGGTTGTGCGTTCGAGGATATGCGCAAAATCGCAATCAAAGGAAAATAAGAAAGAACCGCACAAGGAAAGGCGGAGGCTGCAGAGATCAGAGATGGTATTGCAGCCTGTAGCAGTTGGCTAGCAGTCGGCGCGGTTTGGTGGTCAGATAGCACAGGCACTGAGATTGTGAGCCGAGAGCTTGCGAGTTTGCGCAGACTCCTGTAAGAGCTTGGGAGATGGATGTATGGTGTATGGTGCGATCGCAATTCGTAGCGGGGGGTGGG
>NETT01000230.1:0-23275 GCA_003449175.1 Ceratocystis smalleyi
CCCGAACGCCCCCTCGTCCGTGGGCCTATTTCTGTGCTGTTGTCGAATCTTGGGAGGTTTCATTGATGGACATTTGCCCTAGCTTAATGTCCGAAGAAAAAAAAAAGAAGGGAAGGGGTGTCCAACAAAATTTAGAGTTTAACGCCTTCCTTTTCTTCTTTGGCAACTTCTTTCTTTTTCTCGAAAATCCTTTTTTTTGTCCCCCTTTAAGCTTCTATCGAAGCTTCCATCATCTCTTCTATTTTTGTTCTATTATTCTACCCTACCTTCCTACTTTACCTGTTCTTTCCTCTTTTCTCTCTCGTCCACACGCCCACCCTGCTCTATCTTGCCCTCTCTCCCTTTGGCTTGTTTTGCTTCTTGATAATAAACTTCAGTTTTTCTTCTTTTTTTCTCTTCTTGCCAACTGTACTTATTCAAGCCCCTCGAAAGCACAGACATCACTACATTTCAAACAACAGGCCCAAACATTGAAATAAAACAAGATCACCTAGCCCCTCGCTCATTCTCACTCTTTCATTCTCACTTTTTGCCTTGGCCAGTTAGAACCTCGGCCAACTACGCTGACTCCGTATATCTCTCCTAGGCAAAATAGCTATACAGCCAAGAAATCATGATACTAGCAGGACTACGGAGGTTAACAAATTAAGTAATGGAAATATTGCTCTCTGCCTCAGCCCGCCCTGGCTGTCATACACCCTTGCCCGCACACAAACACATACACAGGAAATAGAGGCAAAAAAAAAAAAAAAAACAAAATGAATAAACACACACAATCTCTGAAAAGAAAGTCGCTTCGTCTTCAGAGTTCAACAATGAAACAAAACTCCCGTACAATGACCTGTACGCAGCACTAGAAAATACTCGCTAACTAGAAAACGGGCGTCCGCTTAGCATACCCATGCTTCTCTATATGATAGTTAACCATGATCAAGGTCGTGATGGAGATGGACATAGTGTGTGGCGTGTATGATAATGCTGGATAGCCGTAATGTATGATGGGTGCGTGTTTTGCTAGCCAGTTGGAATCAAAATTCCCTCAAATGCCACTCCCCTCACAGTTCCATCTCCATTTCTTGTATTTTCTATTCCCGCCCCCCTTCCGCGCCCTCTCCTTAGACAGTACCGCCGCCCATTTGGCTTGGTTCATGATAGTTGTGGCTGGTTTGTAGTCATTGCAATGTGCTGGTGTTTTTTTGCTGGCTGGGTCTTGCTTCGTCTCCCTGTATTCCGTCTTCTTCTAGATGCCGTCGCCGCGGCATTTTGCTGCTGTCCTCTAATGTATTGTTTCACCGATCGAATATTCCGGAAATGCTGCTCGCCGTCTAGCAGCAAATACTCGATCTGGTCTTGTCTCACGTCACCGCCATTTTTGCACAAAATGTCCTGTGCAGTCATTCCATTATCGTTGGTCTTTTTGGGGTCAACTCCCATCCGACGAAGGGCCAGAACAGATTGGGCCTACCACTCGATCATCCGCTCTTGTCTCTTGTGGTCTCGGCAACGAGACCGGCATACCGCCATTTCGTGGAGAAGAGTGTTTCCGTTTCCGGTTGGTGATATCCGTGTAAAGTCAAACCCCCACATGGCAAATCTCCGTAGTAAGCTGCCGAGGGCATAGTTTCGAGGTGCAAAAGTAGAAGCGGACCGTATGAGATCAGCGAATGCTTCGATTGTGCTTTTTCCATCCTGGATCCGATGTAATAGAGACAGCAAGACAAGGCCATCTTGCTCGAAGCTTTCTTGAAACGCATTTTTAGGCGGCTGCATCACCTGCCAAATTACTACCCTTTTCTCCTGCGGGAGTAAACGCCATGCCTTTTCGCGGACTTCCCATAGAATATCGCAAAACGCCTCGGGACTGCCCTGTGCCATTGTATACTAGACCTGTGGGCTCCCCGGGAATCTGTTGCTGGAAGCAAACTCCATCAGGTCGTCTTCTGACGGATCTTCCGGCCACATCAACCGTGTAATAAGCCGGTCAAAATTGTCAAGGTGTTGCCTGTCCACTGTCTCACACTTAGCTGTTCGCTTGCACTCCGATTCAAACAAATCTAGTATCTGCCGATCGGAAAATTCGGCGCCGAAGTCTAGTAGAAGATTGACAGCCTTGACGCGGTATGCACGGGAGCTTTCTAGCAAGATCGATGCGTTGATAACCAACCCCAAAGCTGAGTTCTCCAGTGGCGTCCCTAGGTTTGGATCAGCTCCAGCGAGAAGAAGCATTGTCATGATATCAAGACTAAACTTGGAGATTCTACCCCATATAGCAATAGTATGGAGGGCAGTCCATCCCCAGGAGTCGCTGATATTTGGTTGCGCTCTATTGCTTAGCAAATATCGAACAGTCCGTCCTGTCCTGTTGACTGAGCGATGGGCTGCCCAATGCAGTGGTGTCTTTCCACGTGCATCTTGCCCATTGATATCGAATCCATGTCTCGTCAATAGAGCCTCAACAAGCTGGGTTAAGCCCAAGTGGGCAGCAACATGCAGTATAGTAGTGTGGCCAAGTCCTGGGACATGGACGTCTCTAGGCATGCCAGCATCTAGCAGGGCATCGAACATACGGACGTTGGCACTGTCGTTGGGGTCCAGTATACTGCACATTGCAATAATTGACGTAGGGACCTTTTTAGCGACGTTGAACTTTTGCAGGACCGAGCTGTGAAAGTAAATCGACTTTGGTAGTAAAAAGGACGACAAATTTTGGACATCAAGAGCCGGTGACTCGGGAAGGGCACCGTAGCACAAAAGTCGGTCGATATTGTGTGGGGTGTTTCTCATGATGATGGACAGATGAATGGGCCGCAGAGTAGCTATGCCGATCTCATTGCCAACCATGAGATGCAACGCGTTGACATTACCACCAAACCGCAGGCTCCTAAGAATGGTGCTCCAGTGTAGTCGTTCATCGAGACTTGTTCGAAGGACTGAAAAGAATATGGCGTCGTTCCGGAATTGGGCGTCTCGCCGATAGATGTATGTATTGAGGATATTGTAGAAACAGCGGCTGCTTCTCATAAGGCCATTAAGGCCTGAGATGTCAAGAAACTCTGCGATAGCTAGAATTAACTCGACGGGGAAAGCGTCTGCTAGTGACCGGAGCCGAGGAATGCATTTTTTCAGTCGTGGAACGGCATCAAAACACCAGCTAGTCGCGGGCCTGGCATGGGATAGAGCCTGATGAAGGAGGTGCCAGGGTCAGCAAAGGGGACGGGAAGTTAAGATAGATGGGCAGATGGGCACTCAGGCACACAGGCACACGGGTACACGGGCAGATGATGGTGGCAAGGATGGAATGAGCAAGTCGTGGACATACCATGGCCGAAGCAGGCGCGGCGTGAGTAATAATGAGACACAACAAAGTAGTTTATTCAGAAACCAAAACCATATAGATGCTTGCAGAATGACAAGGACAAGGCACAAACAATAAAAGATAATGTAATTACGGCGTTGGACAACGAGAGTGGGCAATCCGAGCCAGCCAAGCCGAGCATCTGAGCATGTGTGAGAGAGAAGATGATGAGGGGAAGCAAGGATTCACAAAGGCACAGATAAGCCACCACGGAAACTCACAGAAGAGGGAAGCCGGGGCCTGGCCAGATAGCCCACAAGAAACACTCCTCATTGGCCGTGGGAATAGGTCTGAAGGGTAGTTGCTTCTCACAAGATTTGGTGATGTAAACATCATGAGTCCGCTAGGGCTCGGCATGAGCTTAGGGTTATGCATCATTACTACCGCAAACATGACAGAATAACACAATAGACACGGCATAGGAACTTGTCTATCATACAGACTGCTGTTAAGAAACATGTATTTGCCTTAAATACACTATTCACCTGCCCAAAGCCTCAAAAAAGAAAAAAAAAGAAATCCTCATGGATATCACGCACAGCTTGCACACCAAGATGATCATGCCATGCCACAAAACCAATGCAAAGAACATCCTCCAACTCCACCCAGCCTACCATGTGACCGAAATCACAAGATGATTAACGCAAGCAAGCAAGCCAACAAACAAACAAACAAACAAACAAAAAAAGGAAGAGAAGAGACACAAGCACATCGAGCAGCCTATCTGTCAGGGCCCTCATACAAAACTGATCCAAGAGCAGCCATCATCAATCAATGGACAGGAGAGAAAGCTGCGATCCAAAACTCAAACAACTTCCGCACGCCACTTTTTGCCTTCTACCATGAAGTGGTTTGGGCTTTCGGCCTTCCGTTTTCCTAGCACCGGTTCTGGAGTGTTTCGTGAGCGGAAGGCCTCGCTGTAGCAGCTTGCGTGGTATGCCTTGTTTCCAACGCGCATGGTGTCGAGCCACACCCATTCTTGTGCCGAGTCAAGCCATTTATTGACAAACCTGTCGGCACAGATGGAGCACGTAGTGTTGACGCCTTCAGTGGGATCAGGCACTGCAATATATTGAATCTCGGGTTGCTTGGGCGCAGAATTGGTGGCAGAAGTGACTTCAGGAATATTGGCATCGATGGTTTCACGAGATACGGTCCAATCCTGAGTATATCATTAGCGAAGCTCGAGTGAGTGTGATACATAAAAGACCATAGACATACCTTGGTATCGGGATACCAGCTGCGATGCTGGCCATGCTTTTCGGCTTTCACGCTTCGCTGGTGGACTTGGAAATGCCAGTCCATATGGCGAACGCGCTTCTTTCTGCCGTCCTCATCGTTCTTGAAACGGCGCCCACACTGGGAGCACGGCTTTCCAAGACCTTCAAGCATGGTGAAAAGAAGATGCTGGCGACTGCAACGATAGTTAGCAAAATTGTGTTGAAAAGACGCATTCATTGTGACCCATTATCACTTACTCTTGTTTAAGTGACGTGGAGTCAAGCTGGATATCACCCATTTCTGCCATCGGGGTACGGGGCTGCTGCTGCTGCTGCTGACGCTGTGCGGCTAGGGCGTTGGCAATAATAGAAGGAAGTATAGGTGGCGCCCTTTGTTGCTGATAGTGCTGAGGGGTTGTAGGGGCTACAGGGGCTACATGAGGAGGAGGCGGTGTTGGAACAGGCGTAGACCTTGAAGACGATGGGCCATTGGGGGGAGGAAGAATACCAGCCCGGCGAAGTTGCTGCATGAGTGACATGGCACTATTCACGGATGACACGGCGGGGGCAGGAGTAGGAGCAGGAGCAGAAGCAGGAGCAGGGGCAGGAACAGGAACAGTAACAGAAGCAGGGCCAGCAGGCGGAGTATGTCTACCCTGCATCATCACAGGTACAACGGGGTTTGCATGTGGGACAACCGGCGGCGTGTTGCGCATTGCAGCAGGCTGGGTGGGGATGGGAGTGCTTGGGACAGGAGCCGGAGTCTGTCGAGAGGCAAGAAGCGTGGCTAGAGCGCCGGGGCCAAGGAGTGAATCAAGAGTAACTTGGGGTACTGCAGGGGGGGGTGCAGGGACAGAAGGGGTGTGTTGGGACAGCACAACATCCGCATAATTAGCGCGAACGCCTGCAGCTAGATCGTCAACCTGCTTCTTGATTAGACTGAGTTGGTCTGGATTAATAGAGCCACCCTTATTGAAAAGACCCTGGAGGTCAAGAAGGGCTTGAGTCTTCTTGGGTATAGTGTCATCGTGCGGGTACTTGGCACCCGCTAGATGCAATGTTTGGATCAGAGATTCGACGTCATTCTTCAACGCTTCATAGTTTACAGAGCTTTGATTACCATTGGCCTGTGGGCCGATAGATGCTGGATAGGTAGGGGGAGGGGTAGCCTAGAAGAGCGTTAGTCCAGTGTTTTTTATTAGCGTGAACGAAGAGGGGAGAATTACCTGTTTGCCAGGAGGGGCGCTGAAAGCCCCTCCACTGCCGGGGGGAGGACCAAAGGGTGACTGGATGCGTGCATGAGGAGACGGCGTGTCTCGGGGATGGACAACACGGGGCCGGCCGATCATATTCTTCTGCTGGGCTTGGAAGGCAGAAGCAGAGGCTTTCATGAGGGCATCCTCGATTGGTTGGACAACCTCAAGAGGAAACACAGGTCGTGTGTCGATAGAGCCCGGTACCGCTTGCTTCCAAGTACGGAGCATTTCTTCCATTTTGCGACGAACGTTGAAATCTACAGTAGCGTATGACTCTAGAAACATGGAGTACAGCTTTGGAGCCAGGTATAGCGTGTAAGGAGTACCAACGTTCTTCACGATAGCGTCTAGCACATACAATGCCGGTAGTTTTCGATGGGGGGCAGCCTAAATGTAGATCAATGAATCAGTATGGGCAGTCTAATCCAATAGCAGATGATATCCCTCTGGATTTCTATCTTTACTTGACCTTCTTCTCGTCTCCCTTATGAGTTGCCTTACCTTGAGAATATATGATTGAAGAGTCTGCGCAATATCGACTGCAAATTCAGTGTTTTCGCGGGCGATCTGGCAAAGGCCCATAATCTCAACACGGAGAACGGTGGTCATATCCTCCAGGGCACTGCGAAAGTCCTCGGCGACCTCAGCGCCAGCTGTGCTCTCGTAGTCTGCCATGCCGATATTGGCGTGGGGTTGACGTGGCGACCAGATGATATGTTGAGCCTTTTGGAAGAGGCGAATATCCTGCAGATTCGGTTGCAACGGGGTAACAAGCAGACTAACAGAGCGGTTGTCCCCAATACTGGGTGAATGAGTGAGAAGCGACTGTCACCAGACACGTTCACGTGTGGGCGACCAGCTAAGTTAGGTAAAGCTCCCTACTATGCTGGCGTGTGTACCTTGACGTCTCCTGTTTCTCACTTCCTTTGCTGTTCAACACAGAAGTGGCTCGCCAACTCTAGAACAAGCGACGAATTTGATGATAATAGCTAATAAATGGAGGGCAACAGAACAATAAAGGCTGATCTACTACAAAAGACAAAGGCAGAGCAAAGAGGGAAGGAGGCTGATGGGGGAGGGGGGAGGGGGCCAGAATGTAGAAACAAGACTTCTTGTCGAGGCCTAGAGATTAGGGGGAAGCCGTAAGATGAAAGCTTCTGCCGACAATACAATTTGATGATGTCGTTACGGCTAAAAGAGAAAGTGAACCGTCCAACCTTTACGCCTTGAGTGTGCCAACTCAGCCTGTAGTACAACCAGAGAGAAAGAGAGGGTGACGGAGGTGGGAAGCACAGATTCTTTAGACGTAGACACAAGAGTCAATCAACACTGTTGCAGCAAGCTAGCTTTGAGAAGATTACAGCGACAGAGAGAAGCTTGTGTGTCTTCGGGTTTTCTTTTTTTGGTTTATATTTCCTCCACACGGCAGAATAGAATGACAAATGACACACGCAGAAAGAAAGCAAGATACGGGGGTCTGGCAGTCAGATGCAATGCTGAGAACTGGAACAACAGTCTGTCAACAGCAGTCCGTCCTAATATTTGACAACTCGAATCAGCCAGTGAACAGGTAGTCAGTCAGTCAGTCTGAGCCTGCTGTCAAGTACAAAGGCAAACTAGTGTTGTCGATAACCAAGCTTAAAAGAAGCCAGCTTCTGCAAATTCCTCCACGCAGGTTTTTATCCAAGCCTAACCAGTAGCAAGCAACGCAAGCTTCTTCTGTCTTGGCTTTAATCGATGAAATCTGAAGCGTTTAGCCCCAGCTTCGTGGTCAGAGCGAGTCGCGCGAGAAACAGTAAATGGTGGTTTTGTCGAGAGCAAGTTATTCCTCCAGAAGATGCAGGACCCTTCAGTACGTCGCAAATCGATTCACCTGTGTTGCTATTAACCAAGCACGAGAGCGTTGATGAGTCAAGGTTAAGAGAAGATACTAGATCCGACCTAAGCAATTAGCACAAAGAACGCAAAACAATTTTTTCGAGTATCATCAGCGAGCGTCATACCGTACGCGCTCAAATCGGAATGAGAATTGTCGTCGAGAAAGGGAAAGCCTTATCGGTATAAAAAGACAAAGGAAATGCTAGAGGAAGAAAAAACAAGGCCTTGGGTCGGTTAGAATAGCTGTCGTTAGACAGCGTACAGCAGAACAGTTGTAAAGTGAGGGGGGAAAAAATAGGACAAAAGGGTTGTAGCGCGAAGGTCCAAGACTCAGAAAATTCTCGAGAGATGAAATTAATCAAGTCAGTTGATGAAATGCTCAGTAGCCATGCGATGGGCGCTCCTAAGGGCGATGCGAAGGAAGTTGGGTTCTAGAGGTTACTAGAGGTCATGAGCCGGCGCGTCCTCTAATCCTTGAAAATCGACAGGACTATGTGCCACGCATCACGTGACCGTCTCTCTTGGGCTGTGTGGCGCAGAGTTTGTGGCGCAGGATCTTCTTTTTTTGGAAATAGGTGTGTAACCAAACGACAAAGCTTAAACGTGACAACACTCACTCGCTCATTCATTCGCATTGAAATTTTATTTGACTAAACTTCAAGTTAAAGCAAAAAAAAAGTTTATTAATCTACAAAATCAATAGAAAAAAGGAAAGTAGAAACCAGATGAAGCAAGGGACAATCAACTGATCTTCTGTAAAGAAAATACCCGTGTAACCATGTGAACGCCAACATATGACCCAGGTTGGGAATTTATTTGTATGATGCATGTAAAACCGAAAGAAAGGGGAGAACAGGGAATGAAAAGGCAAAGAAAAGGCAAAGAAAACGAGCGAGGTTCATGACTAGAAATGCAAAGGGGAATAAAATACAGTGAGAGGAAGGCGGGTCACCCAGCGAGCGAATGGAGGAGGAAATTAGGCAAGAGGATAGAGGAAGATAAACCATCTCAGCATCAAGCAGAGAAGGAAAAACAAGAGTCGATGCAATAGCCCTTGGAAGTCAATTAGAAGCGATTCATGTGGGAAACGACACTGTACCGTGAAACGCCAGTATTAGTTGTGTTCATAGGGTGCAAGGCAGTCTGAGGGCGCAAGAGATCCGGTACTATCGGACTCCTGCGATCATCGACCGAGTCGCGCTGGGCCTCAACATCAGAATGCTCATAGGGATGGCTGATTTTAGGACGACCACCGCCATTGAAAGGCGAGAGCTTCTGAGTCCAGCGCCTAGTCGCGGATACCTTTTCGTTATGAACGTGGTCCGAGTGGGTTGACGAGGCAGATGACGCTGCATAGACGCTATTGCTAGCCAATGAACCATCGGAGCGGATATTGCGAGCGTTGATATGATGTTCCGAGTCACGGAACACAACGCTAGCAGCAATGTTGGCTATTCCAAAGATGAGGCCTAGGATTCCTGAGGCCAAGATAAGACGCCAGAGGGGCATGCCAATAGCAGCCTGTGATAATTGGGGCCGGTTAAGCTGACCAAGTACATGGCAGGCTAGAACAGTTATGGCAGAGCCCAGCCAAGTGAGACCGCGGTTAGAGGAAATAACGGGCCAGTTACGCTCGTAGAAGTCGCGGAAAAGACCAACCTCGGACGTAATTAGACAAAGGGCGACGAGCGAGGCGATTATCTGGGATATGGCATCGAAAAAGTAAAAGGATCCGTTTTTACCGGTCATAACGACCATGACCCAGCACGACGCAGAAATGCACAGCAGTCCAATAATCGTGAAGGCGCGAAGTACATTGAGAACGACGTGCCCGGAGCCACAAAGGCTAGGGTTATCGAATACGTTCACCATGGTGGAGGGGTGTAATAGGAAAGTGATGAGGGGGTTGGAAATTAAAATAGGCCAGTATTAAACCAGGAGGCTAGACAAGATATTCTATTAGCAAGTGCCTCGAGCAAGATCAACAGAGAAGCAACGTACCGTGAAGTGTAAAGAAAGAACTTGAAGGTTAAGTTGAGTGCTGCGTCCCGGGCCAGCCAGAGACGAAGGTAAAAGATGGGAGTAAGATTGAAAATGAAACACCGAATGTTTCTAACCTTGATAGAAGAAACAGTAACTCAGGTAGACAGTTTAATGCAAACAAAAAGCGAAGGCGAAAGATGTAGAATGAGGTTATGAGTAGGCAAAGATGATGAGCAAAACAAAAATCAGAATAGAAGAGGAAAGAAAAACACGTCGAGAAAGAGAATCAAGAGAGGAGGGGAGAAGAGAGGAGAAGAACAGAATAAATGCGGAAGGAGGGAAAAGAGGGGAAGGAAGAGAATTTCAAAGGCCACAAAAGAAAGGGATGGAGTAAAGGAGACGATCGCCAAATCGAGAAGCACCCAGTCTGAGAAGCACACCTTCCGGGTTAGGATGTATGTAGAAAAACAACAATGGCTTTTCTGGGGAGCAACCACCAAGCACTAGAAGAAGACCGAAGGGCAAAGAGGGTACAGAGTAGAAGAATGAAAGAGTAGTCACTCTAGGCAAGGTCTGTTTGGCGGGGATATGACGAAGGGTACAAGGCTACAAGGTCATGGAACAAAGAAAAGAAGTTGAATGGATACTTGATACTGGACAACCCAGCGCCAGTCTTGCGTTTTGAAGGGCCAGACACTTGTTTATATCCCCATTCACATCATCCTGTATTTGGCCGCCCTGCACTTTGCAAGCCTTTGAAGAATCCCAGTCCAAGTAGGCAGGCTCGTCATCCAGGGAACAGCCCGTGACAAAGGCGGACGGATCTATAGCCGCTTTGTATGTATGTAGCACAAAGAAACGGATTTAAGTGAAACTCGAACAAGGGCAAAGGAAAGACAGGGCGTTGAGATTCCATGTGATAAAGAACACACCAGAACTAGAATCGTTGAGTGGTAAGTTTGCGGGAGAGACAAAGGAAAGTTGTAGGGCAGATACATCATAGAAGGTGGCACACAGGCCTAGATACATGGATTTCACTGCATCCGCGATCGCCAACAATCTGCATTCTTTCTTGTTAAGCCATATTTTACCCCGTCTACAACTCTTCATCCCTGCCCCTCGTCCTGACGTTGTCTTTCTGTTTGTTCTAATTTTTGCTACTCCATCCGGACCCCTGCAGCCTCAAGGCGCTGGAATCCTCCTTTGTACGTTGCCTACAGCTCTTTGTTACGCGATTGAGCGCTTGTCAGCCAACCATCTTAAACGCCCAAAAAAGGCAACAAAGCAGGCCACTGCCAGTAGTGATGTTGTAGCCTATGTTTTGTGCTACAGGGGCTGTACTACTGGATTTAGGCGCCTGCTCATACGGCGGGCTTCATGTCTAATAGCCAGAAAGCTCAGCCTTGGGAGAACATTTCCCATCGTTCTTCACATAGACTCAAGAGATCCCGACCAGCCGCAGACATCCAAGCCCTTCGTGTCTCTGTTAAGTTGTCTAATTTGAAACAGCAATGGCCAATTCTCCATGCTTCCATGGAGTTGATACGTCTCACAGGCGGCTTGTGAAGTAGGCAACGGATTTTCAAAGCGCCCGTGGCCGTTTTATTTGAAAGGGAAAGAAGAAAGCACCACAAGGGTTGTGTTAGTAATTCACCAACATTTTACTCCGTAATGGGTGAGTAAACTTTCATCACGAACAAATTATCAAATTGCTAAAAATAAAACAAGCAGTCCTCCTTTAGGGTCTCCACCCCTTACCTAGGGTTATAGACAGGAGAATAAGTGGGGCATTGTGAGTATGTATCGGGCGCTTAACTGAGATATAACGACACGAAGCGTTTTTCTTTTCTTTTTTTTTCGACTCTAAACTCTTCGTGTCCAAAATTCTTCATGCTTACGCTACTGAGCAGACGCACTCTTTAAGGTCTCTGCGCAGCGCACGCCATTTTTGTAGTCTTTTTTTATACCATATTTTCTCTTTGTGTTAACCTTGCTTCCAAGCTCCCAGGTGTTTTCGCCATGGCTCGCGGAAACCAGCGTGAGAAGGCCCGTGAGGCCAACTTGAAGAAGCAGGCCAACCAGGTAAGTTGTATATGGATCTAGCCATGAACAAAGGAGCGCCGTGGCTGCTGTAGTCTCCTGATGTTTTGTGGCTTGTTGTCATCTCCGCCGCGACTCGAACGGAGATGCTCGGCCCACACGGATATACGGCATCTGCCATAGCGACTCTTGGGAAGCGATCACCACCGTTGCAACTCTCTCACAAGGAATGCTAACGTCTTCTACAGAAAAAGGGCAACTCCCTGAGTGGCGCCGAAATGCAACGGGCGAAGGAAACTGCCGCTGAGATTATGCGCAAGAAGCAGGCTGCTGGTGAGTCGTTTGCCGCAAACTAGTATCAAGAGGCCTACAGAATACTGACATTAGACCTGCCTGTTAGCCGAGGCGCGCAAGCTGGAGCAAGGTGCTAAGAAATAATGGAAATGCTATTGAGCGAGCTGTCTATGTCGGCAGACAATGACAGCCATGGGCCTATGTTACTCGTCAGACGCAATGCCTGAAAGATAAATATACGGGCTTGGCTCGGGAAAATTGGCAATAGGCTAGACGCAGGACTTGCTTCGGCAGTCTTCTAGCCCGATGCGCGCCCTGTACTGGTAGTATGCTCCATCTTGACATGATATATATGACTTTTTTTAACTCAGATAACTATGACCTATCAATAATAGCCCATCAGCGTCACGGCCTAGCTTTGCTTGGCCATTTGCCCAACCTAGGCGCCAAACTCTTGCGCATGAAACCGATGCTGAAACTGCCCAAAGACCTGCCTGCCCTGTAGCCTTCCTATACAAACATTGCAACCCATAAACCTAGCTCCGAGTTTGATCAACCTCTCAGCCCTGGCTTGGGCTACTCTAAAACTAGCATCTGTCGTCCCGCCCCTACGACCTAAATGTACTTTCCTGGACTCACGCAAGATTGGTCAACATTTCTTTTTCTTCATTATCATATCATGGTCCTAGGCTGGAGGTGGATGATGGAGAGCAAGAGGGTCAACTCTACTCTGCGTCATTCTTTGCAATGATTTGAAAGGGAACGTAGCCTCCAGAGCCCGGAACCCTTTCGCATATTGTAAAGAATAAAAACAACTAAAACAAGTAAACAGGTAAACAACAATTTGAGCAAACCCCCTAAACAAAGAGATAGCTCGCAAACGCAAGGACCCCCAAAAGAAAAACCCAGAAACCAAACTCCAGCTGATTTTCCCCCCCCAGGAAAGCACCATACACCACACCATTCACATCCACCACGCACCGATGCAGAGTATACTCCTTCACTAGGTTCAACCAAGTCTAGTATTTTCCGTAAGGGCCGTTTGGTGCAGCTCCCGCCCAGGAGCGGCGAAAACGACGAGACGGAGGCGGGAAAATGCCCGCAGACTGGGCCATAGAAATAGAACCTGGCAAAGATGCTAGTCAGTCGGCTGTTCAAACTCACGATTGGGCTAGTTGGCTACTACGTGGGGAATAACTTACCAGGAGTTCCACCAAATGCACCAACGCCCTGTGCAGCAACAGGGAAAGCACCCGTCCCGCACTGCACTGAACACAAACATGAGCCATCAGCCTGCAGAGTACCAGTGCCAGTGACTGTGCCGGTCTGGACGTTTGATGGCGGCGAAATGGTAGTACCAGTGCTGCCAGTGCCGGTGGCGGCGGGGGCGGCGACAGCAGGAACACCGGTTCCCCCTGTTAACTTGCTGTCGACTAAACCCTTGGCTGAAGAGCTGATGGCACGTGCTTGGAACTGGGCATGAGTCTTTGCAGCGTTGGGGTTGATAGAGAAAACCATCCCGCGGCCGCAATGGTTGCCTTGGGCGCAGAACATCCCTTGTTTGTAGAAGAAAAGAGTTAGCTGCAGCACATCTACTCGGTATCATTGCTAAGAGAACTCACAAAGAGGTTCAGTGGTCATCACCTGCATGGCCATGGCAGGAGGGGGAACAATGGCGTTTTCGGGATTTGGGATGAATCCAGAGTCCATGCCGCCAGCCAAAGGAGCACAAGGTGTATCGAAAGTTGACTGGGTGATGGTATGGTTTTGCGACAGGAACTCGAACTTGATCACATCACCAACGGCCGCCTGGACGGAGTCCGGAAAGTAAGATAGACCCTGCGGACCTCCCACCTTGACTGTGTGTGTAGCGCCGGGAGCAACGGCCGCTGTTCCAGTACCCTTGGGTGGCTCACTAGGCGTAGCCTTAGACTCATCCTTTTTGTTATCCTGGGGGGGCGCAGTTGCGACAGCATCAGCAGGGGGGGCAGTGACGGTCTGGGTAACAGTCGTGATCTTGTCGAATGGTGTGGTGGCGGCTTTGCCGCCTGGGAAGTTCCACAGTACGACGATAACGTTGGGGCTTTGTTTGTTTTGCAGCAGATTAGCCAAGAGATTGGGGCTAGTCAGCTTCTGGCGAGAGTTTTCGACCTCAACGTCTTCTCGCTTTATGACGGGAAACTTAGTAGCGGCAGTCTTGGCGAGAACGACGGGCGCTATAGCAGCCGCGAGGACGGTTGAAAGCTTCATTGCAAATACAACAAGAAGAAGATTAATTAGAGAAAATGAGAAAGGAAAGATTAATGGTAAAGTGATCAAAGGGCCGGCTTTTCAGAGGGGGGCTTTCAATTGGTAGGGGGAAAGGAGATGATGGGTGTCGTATATTATAAGCTTAGGATGTTGAAAAAAGATATTGGTAAAAGATGAATGAGTGCCGGACTCGGTAAGAAACGAATATTAAGAACGAAAAGGAAAGGAAAAGAAGGCAACGGGTAACTGGACGGCCAAGTACACACGACTTGTTCTTGGTGGTGAGAGAGAAAGATGGTGAGGAAGAGGAGAAGAAGAGAAGAGGGGGAAGAAAAGAAAAATGAGAGCAAGAGAAAAGGCCACTCTTAAAGTCGAGGATATAGAGGCCAGGCATCTTGAGCCAACAATCGCTGTTTGAAGCTGGCGATCATGAACAGGAAATGTATAGCCGGAAGCTAGAGGAAAGAAAAAGCACTGCCCTGTTAGGGAAATTTGGGCCGGCTATCAAACACATGGTCCGCCATGAGCCTGATGACCTAGCGGTACAGGTCTGTAGCATAGAGGGCAATAAGTATTCTCTCTCGTCCGATTAGACCAGCACATAGACCACCATTCAGTGTGGCTGCGAACTTGACCGCACCAAGAACTCTACCCTTGACCACCAAAGACAAACCACAAGCACCAACAGCTATAATTCCCTTGCGTTGCGATCAAGATATTCTCCTGTCTGGGCCCAAACCCGGAGTCTCGAAGCTCCGGGTCTGAAAACAAGCGGCTCTATAACTCTATTTCATGCCCAAGCACCGTTTCTCTGCTACACGCCGTGGAGATAGGGGCTAGCCAAAGTAGGAATACTACGGAGGGGAAACAGGAAACAGGGCTAGTGTCATATTAGCTGTCACATTGCGTCCGTTTCCGAGATCCTGTAGCGTATTCAGTCTCGGATAGTGTTTGGTGTTTGCCATGCCCAAAAGAGACCAGGCCTTAGCACAATACTGAAGCATGAAGCTGCAGGTCTCCTGGGCTATGTTCGCCAAGCATCACATCTTGGCAGACCTTGTTGAAGACGCGCCATTGCACAGAGCAGGAAGTTGGCGACAGCCCTGGGCCTGCGCGGCAGGTTAAAGAAGCAGCAATGGACACACAGCCCGTTATCCTTCAAATGCCAACCATGGAAAATGCAACTAACTACGTCGCTTAATATTTGTCGTCGGGCTTTGACAGTTTCAAAGTTTCACGCTTGACTGCCTCAAAATGCTGCTGAATAAGCTATTTGAGCACGAGCTTGCTCTTTCTTATTGGCTTACTGTGCCCCACTACCGACAGTCACAGTGCCATTACCGTTTCTGCACATGGGGGCCTTACCAGCCGAGAGCATGTCTGTACAGTGTGCATTTCGTACCTGTTTCATAAGCAACTTCAACCGCCATGTGAAACACTTCCAGTAAAACATTCTCCCATCGCCTATCTTCGTGCCTATTTTGCCTTCCACACATAGCCCGGCTCGTTTCCACCCCTATATGTGAGAGGATAAGCTTATGGGGATTTCGGTTAATTGAGGTTACCAACCACCATTCTATGTGTGCGGCGGTCCAATGGATCAGAGGGCGGGGCGACCTCCTCTGCAACAAGTCCATTTCTACTACGACTAGGCACATCAATGGCTGCTCCTCGCGACCGTTTCCTGAATTCATGACGAAATATCTGCGATCCGTGTTGCTCGTGAGACAAATGCAGGACTCTCCTCTTTCCAGATCACTATCCACGCCTCTCTGCGTCCCGAAGCATGCCGCCATCAAGCCCTTATTGCATCGAGGTCTGTGTGGCTTTGGCTATCTGCCAGAAAACATGCCAAGACCTCGGGTCTTTGTCAGGATGTCTGCGGGTTTCCGGGTCTGGGAAAACACAACGCCATTCAGTCATCCCTCTTGCTATTTACTACACGCCACATGTCTTGGGAAGGAACTTGGAGACTCGTTCCTCCGTCTATAGAAGAGCTTGAATTATATTAGCATGAATCCTTGAGCTCGCGGCTCTCCCAACTTTAAAAATCAAAAAAATATGAAGGCAACACAAAAACACGAGTGCATACTTATGCCCCTGGGACATTCTTTGCTTGAGTGTCTCCCGTCGGGCCCTCTTTCTTCTGCATCCCTTCGTAAAGGCCCGTGTAGTAGCCTGCATAATACCACCCCATCAAGGCCTTTTTGAGTGTCTCGTCTTTAACTGTACGAAATAAGGGCCATTCCCATCGCGGGGATGGAGGGCCACACTGCGTTAGTAGACTGTATTAAAGGCCAGGGACTGTGGTAGAATGCCAGTAGGGGCCTCTTCTTACCTTGCTCAAGAGGGCCTTGCTGAAGGAAAGGAACTTCACCCTGAGCTAATTTCTCGGCAATAGGCGGTTGTTCAGCAATTACTGATGGCCGCTATGTCAGGGGTAAAGCGTGTCTCGTTAGAATTCAATCACATCGTGATAGGCCCCAGCAGATGTTGTAGTAGCGTCGTGCTGATAAAGGCTAAACTTACAGATATGGATGGTTCCGGTTTAGCACTGTCAACAAATGGATCTGACGAACCCCCGTTTTCTTCTTCGTATTCAGGCTCATATTCATCGTCAACGGCAGGCCCGCCGAGATTGGCCTCCTCCAAAAGCTCACCATTTACGCCAAGTCTATTCCACGGTCCATTAGTATTTCTCAGCCTAGGGAAGTATACCGTTGCAACTTCAATGGACATACCCCGCTGCAGCAAGTTCCCTTTCCAGGTCAGCCTCAGTGCGCACCTTCTGGAAGATGCTGTGATATTTCTGTCACGCGAGTTAGCTTCTGTGGCACACCTAATAAAACACGGCATGCGGCAGGCACGGACTTTGTACTCTTGAAGGGCATCGTTCCATGACGCGATTAGCGCGGAGTCATCCCACACGTCACTGTTTGAAATATCTATCGTAGACATGACCATCGTTTAGATTGGTAGGCTGTGTGTAGAGTTCCTTGGTGTGGGTGTGCGCGTACGGAATTAGAACGAAGCTCGAGTTCTGCTCCCTTGTCAGTACTTGGTCATATGGAGCGGGAAATATCGTGCGAAGTTGACCAGCGACCGAAGCAAAGTCGCGATGCGATGCCCGATGAGGAAAAGACAGGCTTGATGCCGAAGCCAAGTAACATGCTGAGAAGGAAAGAGACCCACTTTTACGTGTAACACAAGGCGAGCCTTTGGCAACCAAGAATGAAAAACAGCACAAAGCACGGAAAGTTCTCAGCTCGGAAGAGAGCGCTGCTCATGAACTATCCAGCATCAGAAATGGTAAGCGAGGGACTGATCACATTGGATTTTCAAGTTAGTACTCGTGTCTTTCTGTATCGGCAAGCATAGTTATACATTTGTATCTGTAGTAACCCCCTTCACCCCCCTGCAAGTCGAAGCCATTCAGTGGGGCACGCTTCGCCTTTATTGCACACCGCCCGGCAGAATTCTCAACTTTTTTTTTTTTTCATTTTCAACCCCGTCGACAGATGTCGAAGTCCATTTCCAAATCTTAAGTCGATGCTTTATCTCAACCATCCCGCCACACTGTACCCAACGCACAACCCCAAATTGCACATACACATCCCCCCCCCACACACAATATGGCGCCCGAACTTAGAAAACGCAATGGTAAGCCGTTCCGAGTCTCTATGACAAGAAAGAATGCTAATGATGTCCTCTCTTCGTAGCGGCTCCCGCCTCTCCTGCCGTCGCCAAGTCCACTCCTATCAAAAACAAGCGCAAAGGTTTGCATTCTACGTCGCGATTCCGGCCAGCGCGCCCGTTGATATATGGCATATACTAACACACTGCGTCGGTAGCTGCTGAGGACAGCTCCCCTGCTATTGCCAAGAAGCCCAAGGCCTCGTCCAAGTCAACGCCCAAGGAGAAGTCCGCCCCCAACCCCAAGAAGACCAAGGTCTCCAAGGCTGAGCCTGAGCCCAAGTCCGAACCCAAGGCGGATGCCATGGATGTTGACGAGGATGAAACAGCCACTGTCGGCGACATCACAATCCAAGACGAGGATGTCGAGGAGGAGGTTGACGCCGAGCTCCAAGCTCTGGCGGTCGGTCTTGACTCTGATAACGAGGCCCCCTCAAAATTCACGTTCAAGAGCGGCCAGGACGTTGGCAAGATCCCCAGCACCAAGGCCAAGAAAAGCGACAAATCC
Organism: Ceratocystis smalleyi; assembly: GCA_003449175.1. Taxonomy (NCBI): domain Eukaryota; kingdom Fungi; phylum Ascomycota; class Sordariomycetes; order Microascales; family Ceratocystidaceae; genus Ceratocystis; species Ceratocystis smalleyi. The sequence goes on from NETT01000230.1 coordinate 18,478, forward strand.
CACGAGAAGGAGAAGCCCGGTGTCGTCTACATTGGTCGCATTCCTCACGGTTTCTATGAAAATGAAATGAAGCAATACTTTGGCCAGTTCGGGCCGATTCTGCGTCTGCGTATGTCGCGCAACAAGCGTACTGGCGCCAGCAAACATTTCGCTTTCATCGAGTTTCGAGAGGAAAGCACAGCCTCGATCGTAGCCAAGACCATGGACAACTACCTGCTCTTTGGCCACATCCTCAAGTGCAAGGTTGTGCCGACAGAAAAGGTCCACGCCGACGTGTGGAAGGGCGCCAACAAGCGTTTCAAGAAGATACCCTACAACAAGATGGAGGCGCTGTCTCTGAAAAAGCCCAAGACTGAGTCTAACTGGACGAAGAGGGTTGAGCGCGAGAACCAGAAGCGTCTGGAGAATGCCAAGAAGCTCAAGGCCATTGGCTACAGCTATAAGCCTGTCGTGGCCAAAACCGCCCCTGCGCCGCTGGCAATCGGGAACGGCGACGTCCCCAAGGCCATTGAGGAGAAGGAACCCGTCGCTGTGGAGGAGACACAGCCTGTTGCGAAACAGGAGCCATCCGAGCCGGCGCAGGAAAAGGAAACCAAGCCCACGCCCAAGAAGGGCAAGGCCTCCCCTAACCCCAAGGCCAAGGCGTCTCCCAAGACGGTCCAGAAGCCGACACGCGCATCTACTCGCAACAAGAAGGTGGCGGCATGACGGGCGGTTTAATGAGTGGCCATAGAGAGGGACTGGCTGATTGTCTTCAGTCTTGTTGCCATTGTTGGCGCTTGATGAGGTATGATAGGGCACAAAACAGTTTGGGTATAAGCATGCATGGGCGATTCTTTTTTTTCCTTGATCAATTCGCCTGTTAGAAAGGTCTACGTTTTTGTTCTGTGATTTGCATTTTTGTGTTGCTTGGAGATCGGGGACACAGCAAGTATGGTTTGGGCGTTTAAAACGAGCTTACTGAAAATAGACACTTGGACCAGCTACTCAGCAGTAAAGCATATTGTATCATGTTTGCATAGTCTATACAGTCCATGTTTTACTTGAATGCCGTCAATACGAAGAGGTCACAGAGTGGAATGTCCGTCCATAGCGAACCCATTCACCCAGTAAAAGTTCAGAAGTAGGTGAGCGGGATTATAAAGGACGCGTATGTTCTCCATCAGCCCCCCATCCTAAATACGCCAGAGAGAGACAGCTAAAAGTAGCTACGGCAGTCTTTTATGTGGGAGGGCATCGATGTGGAATATGTATGAAGAGAAAAAGAATGGAAGGGAAGAGAATTCTAGCTGTAACAGCGAGCAATATATTTCAAAATTTTCCAAATAAGTGATGAGTCAGCAGTTGGTCGGCGAACATTCCATAGAAGGGTTGTGTTATAGAGCGTGGCTCCTAGGATGTCATAGTGGCCAGGAAAACATGATGCAGCACACGTAACAAGTACAGACAATCTGTGTCTACTAGACCACATGTGTAGGTAGACGTAAAATAATACAATACAATACTAGACCACATAAGCCACCAGTAAAGTCCCGGTGGTTGGGCAGGGAACCTATGCATATTCTTGGCCTCTGGGTCGGTTTTGCAAGTTCGGCACAACATGGGACGGGAACAGGACGAGCCACCAAAAGGCAAGCACTATACACACCCAATCGGCCCAAGTAGTTTATGTAGATAGCAGGTTTTGCCTCATACCAGCGGAAAGGTTGTACAGTTATACACTCAGACATCGTCTGTGTTAACTGCAAAGTCCCTGTGCGATCATTCTGCTTACCCCAAAAAAACATCGTCATAGCCGTGAAGTTGCTGGTTTCAGGCCGCTTCAGAACATCCATAGCCTGCCCGGCATGGCAACACCCAGCAATGCGTAGGCCTTGGCGGTCTTAAGGCCTAACAGGCCTCGAGACCCACTCTAGCCAGTGTCTACATCACTGTATCTCGCCGAAATACAGGTGCCATCCAGCCCTGCTCTATGCCCCAACAATAGAGCCAAGACTGGCGTCAGGCTGCTTCCAGGGCATGATGCCCACTGTAGTGAAACTACAATTGTGGCTTACGTGTGCACGAAATTAACGTCAACGTCAATCAATGTCAACAACACCACCCCATCACCGAGTTAGCAAGCTTCGGACTTTTCCTGATACTTTCTGCCCATCATTGCCCTCCCTCCCCCCGCCCCCCCTAGCTGCTGCATCATCTTGAGCTCTCCATATATTGCGCACAATCGAAGCCTCGATATCGAGCCCACGCCCGCTTTCCTGCCCATTATTCGCCCTTATCGTCCATCGACAACCGCCATTTGATTGTTACAAACGAAATCTACGCCACAATTTGGATCGATCTCGAGTATTCTGCGACTCTCCAGCAAATCGTTGCAGCCAATAATTGCACATACCCACCCTCCCGTCCAAGCTCTGCTCTATCTGCTCACACTATATCGCCTGTTCACGACTCGCGGAAGAAAGAAAGGAAGGGAAAAAGAAAAAAAAAGGTGGCCCTATACGCCAATACTACTCTTGTAGCCCAATAGCTGCTTCTACAGACGGTCTTTTCCAACCCTCTCCAATAATGTCTCCGGCACCGTCTGATACCGTCAGCGCTGTGCCAGCTAGTAGGATCCCCTCCTCATTTCTCGATAATCATTTAACTGCACATAATATCAAGGTCTCCTGGCCGCTTGCAATTAAGCCCCATTAACAAGCCAATGTCTGCTGCCTTGCTTCCTCAGCCAACATACGCAACCCCGCCTACAGAGAATCAACTGGCTGACACTATAGCTTCAAGCTTCCGGGACTGGGAAGAAGAAGAACAACAAAAAGAAGTCCAAGAACGCGAAATCCAAGGATGCAACTCCCATCGAGTCCCAAGCAGCTGCCGAGGATGCCCCTAAAGTCGACGCCGAAGTCATGGAAAGCGAACCGGAACCCTCAACACCAATGGTACATCTCGCACCAATTCACGGCGATCGCAGTGCCCCCTACTAACGCTACTGCTGTCCTAGACCCAAGAGATTCCAATCCGACCCGCGTCGCAAGAACCCGCTTTCGATACCTCGAACGCCAAGCCAAACGGTACTAATCCCCATCCTCACCCCGACCCCGTATTACAGGCAGAGAACCAGGCGCCCCTCCAAGACGAAGTTGAAAAGCTACGGAGCCAACTATCAGCACTCCAAGAATCACACGATGCCGAAGTAGCGCAATTGAAGGAAGAGGTCGATGAATCCACAGCAGCCAAAGAGCAGGCCGAGGAGCAATACGAAGCCCTGCGAGACCGAGTGGAAAAGATCAAATCAACCCTTGCCGAGCGCCTCCAAAGAGATCGAGTCGAGCTAGAAGAGGCCAAAGAGCGCATAGACGAGCTGGAGGCCCAAGGCGAAGAACTACGCGGGCAAACAGATGAGGCCAACAAAAGAGTAGAATCTCTAGAACTAGAGCTACAAGAAGCCACCCGCGAACTCACAGGTCTCCGCAGCAGAAACAATTTGTCTGCGCAAAACTGGAGCAAAGAAAAGGAAGACCTGATGATTGCGAACCAGCGTCTACGCGATGAACTCCAGTCCACGACAAATGCCATGAGCGAGTGGGAGGTGATTGCCATGGAAGAACGTGCTCTCAAGGACTCATATGTTGATAAAATCACCAGCCTTGAAGAACAGCTAGGCCAGCTCAACGAGGCATACCTATCCATAAACAGCATCAAAGACACTCAGGACCAGTCAATCAACAGCCTGCAGTGCGCGCTCTCCGAGCTACAAGACACCCGAAAACGCGAACTGCGTGACATGGTAGAAACGCATGAGGAGCAACTCAAGGCTCTCAAGGCTGCAGCGCAGGGCGTTGACAAACAGCTGGCGGCGGCCCTAGCGGAAAAAGAAACTCTTAGCAAAGAGCTGCGACGCACTGCGCCATTTGAAAAGGAAGTTAACGAGAAGAACCTCTTGATTGGGAAGTTGAGACACGAAGCTATCGTTTTGAATGAGCACCTAACCAAAGCTCTACGGTATCTAAAGAAAACAAAGCCACAAGACCAGGTGGACAGGTAAGGAGATGATGTCACCGAAAATTGCACTCTTCGCATGTTGATGATGGCTAATTCTCGTCCGCCCTTCTTTTACAGACAAATCGTCACGAACCAGCTAGTGCATTTTCTATCTCTCGATCGATCCGACCCCAAGCGGTTCCAGATTCTACAGGTCATGGCGTCCTATTTGCAATTCACTGACGAAGAGCGTGAGCAGGCTGGCCTCGCCCGCCCAGGTACCTCGTCCAACAGCCTGCGTCTGCCTGCATCACCATTTTCTCGCACCCCAAGTAGCCCGTCGCTACACTCGGACTTCTTCTCGGATCCGTCAGCCTTGTCAGCCACCACCGGCGCGTCCAGCAAGGAGACCCTCGCAGAGCTGTGGGCTAATTTCCTAGAGCGCAGTGCTGAGGAGGGCGGTGGCCCGGCAGGTGGAAAGGGCCGGCAGGGAAGTGTATCAAGCATAGGCACCCGGTCCGACACCCGAGGATAATTGTCGTTTTCTCTTACATGGTATGGCATCATGGGTTCATAAGCATGTTGGTTATGTTAATTGTTAAGGGCTGCTGAATAGCCCCGCCCAGTCTTTACAATTATTTGCAGCCTTGGCAATTGTGAAGTCCTACATGTTCGTAGCATCTCTTTGAAATGGGCAAAGATATTATAGATATGTCGATTAAAGAAGAGTCTTCCTTTTTTCATGTACGATTTCTACTCTTCAACCAACCCACATGCGCACACAACTACCCTAGAAATGGCTTGGTCGTTTTTCAGA
>NETT01000230.1:23396-36087 GCA_003449175.1 Ceratocystis smalleyi
GGGGGGGGATGGAATCAGATTTATATTAAGGTAAAGAAAATCTTATGCCAGCAGCCCGCTATGCTGCCGGCTTTTCGACCTTGCGGCCCTTGGCTTTTTGCTGGGCCTCGGCCAGCCAAGGATTCAAAATATTGGTAGCATATTGATGCGCACTACGCGTGACAGCCGACACATCTATTCTGTTGTTCTCCAATGCATTGTTAACACTATCAACGACCTCACGTTCCTCCATAAGCTGTTGCGTGACTCGAGCCTCAGACGTCCAGTACGTGTTTGCATGCTCGCGCAGCTGGCTGTTGCGAGAAACTGTGTTCTTGAGGATGCCGACAGCATTCACCTTGGCAATCACCGTGGCCAGAGACTTGTTCACAGCCTCAACGCGTACCGCAGCCGGCGGTGCCTCAACAAACGCCCTATTCGTCGCTGTCAGGTACATGAGTGTGCCGAGCACCGTGTTCACTAGGACCAGTCCCAGTAAGCGCAGCGTGTTGGCGCGCCAGTGAAACATGTCCAGATCGCCAAGCCGCAGTGCGCGGGCATTGGCCTTGTGGTTGTACGCCTGTACATTGTACAAGTCGACCATTGCGATTAGTATGGATGCCAGGACGGCAGGGTTGCGCCAGCGAAGCGTCCACGAGCCGGCCAGAAGAGGCGAGGTAGCCAGAGCAATGGCCAAGATGTTGACAAGGTGGGGGGCGACAAGGGCAGGCAGAGCATAGACAAAAAACATGTCGGACCGCTCGCTAGTGCAAAAGACGCAATCGGCCACCACGGAAGGGCCGTACTTGAGGTACAATAGGCGTGACTCAAGATTGACGAATCGCGCACGGAGAGCTTCATCGGCAGGACTGAGCGGATGGATTGTAGCGAGACGGTTGAAGAGCACATCAGCCGGGATCTGAAGACGCGAGTTGGTTTGTGTGAAGACGTTTTCGGGCACGCGCAGAAGCGCCTGCAGAGCAAAAAATACGGAGACAGCTCCGAGGAAGACAAGCCCATAGTAGGCACGGATAGGTAAGGGTCGGGGCGTCAGGCCGTGCCGTGTAGCAGCAGAGCGCTGTGATTGGTAGTATGCATAGGCACGTGGGATAACTAGCGGGCCAAAGAATATGGCAAGGCTCTTGAACCTGGCAACGGGGATCAAGCGATAGGGTAGTGTGTGAGCAGTAGTTTCCAAGAGATGTTGATCGGGAGGGGAGAGCAACTCACGTCGCCCACAGCGACATCGTGGCGATAATGTGGGTAGCTAAAGCCTACAGAGATGGAGAGGAACCAAAAGGCGAAGAAGAACAACACTGTGAGGGCACGAAAAAAAAAATTTGATTCACACCCGGCCTGGAAGACAAAACAAAGGAAAGGGCTGTAAGTAACAAGAAAAGAAGAAAAAAGTAGCAATGTTTATCCAGTGTTTGAGTGCCGGACTCTTAGCAAGAATGTTGGAGGTTCCTGTAGCTGATAAAAAGAACATGTGTCAGCCATCACACTCCCTTGAATAGTGAGCCAGGTAGCTCCAGGGCATTTAGCTCAGTGCTGAAAGGCCTGTAACGGGAGCAGCCCTTCTGTATTTCCAGGGCAGCGCGACTAATGCCAATCACTGCATACTCTCGTGAAGAGCCTATCAACCCACACTCCTACAGACCTTCATTCTGCGGATAGCTAGCTCTATATTGTTTTGCAACTTGATTCGCACCATTTCCTGCATCTGTAACAACGCTCGTTGGTTTTTACATGATATCACCAACTTCAGTCATCTCGGAGAGTTACCGGCTAAACACTCAGAAGCTTTGTCCCACTTTGATTAGTCATTCCTCTCCATTCACGACCCCACAAATAAAACATTTATCTTGGTCGTTCATGTCGCGAAGCAATTTTTTCCTTCCTTTTCTCCTTCGCAACTTCACATTCCAAGGGAAAAAAAAACCCCAAGCCCATACATCGCCCATCGCGGACGTCGACAACGCTCAGAACTGACGCTATTCAATGCCCATGATTCTCTTTGGTGCCAAGCCAAGTCGTGCTTCAAGCTTAGTCTTTTATTCAAGACATGTGACAGCATACTCGGCGTCGAATCTCAGCAATCTAGCCTTGTCTTTAGTAAAACTTGCAGTCACCAAAAATAACAGCCACAGATGTGAGCGGCGCTTTCGAAGCTTTGGTGATCTCTTCAATGGTCATCATAGTCAAATTTGCGCCAAGAACAATCCTCGCAAGAGGAGAATGACTCCCTTGAGCATTCGTCTAGGTCGTGTTACAAAGTCTCAGCTTCTAGCCATGAGGAACTTTGCGTCAAATCAAACCAGATACATATCATCACCGTAGAAAACACTGCCGTACACCACGTCGTTTGATCTCAGTGATTCCCGTAGACGTCGCACATTCAAATCAAATCTGCCGCACACCGGCATCTTAGCCATGGCGAAGGATTAGTCACGGGTGTGTCTTTTGTCGGCCAACCCTAACTGTGTAGCAGCAGCAGTGGTCCGAGAGATCCTAAATGTGTATTATATTCTTGTGGCAATGCTACCATTTTTCTACAGCTCCTTTTTTTCTTCAGCAAGCACAGTCTCGGGCTCGCTTGGCTGTACATCTGCAGGCATCTTAACAGGAACCGTCTTCTTGCCTGCCACCGACGTAGCGACAAACGTAGCGATAGCAACGAGTATATCTGACATGAGCTTGATGGCAAGGGCACAGGAAACCTTCCAGGTCCCGATACTCACACTACCCAGCGGAGCCTTGGGTAGTGAGAGAAACCATTCGGCGTAGTACGGAAACAGGTTCTTAGGCAACCAGAACATGGGCTCACGCGAGAACCAGAAGGGGATGATATACTGCGGAGCACAGGTGATGAGCAGGCGGGCGGCGTTGATAATGGTGTTGTACTGGGCCTGGACGGCGTCGAAGCTTTGCTCTGTGCAAGGAAAAAACAGGCGTTAGTGCACGGTTTGGTGACCTCCACAACAGCATAATGAAACAAGGACCACTCCTCCGAGAATCTGGCACATATGTGTATGCAACATACTCTTTTTCTCCAGCCCCTCATAGAGCTTGTCGTGTTTACGGCGCAGTCTAGCCCATTTGGCAAACTCGTCCTGACTGCTGGTTGCCAGCATTTCCTTGCGGACGGCGAGGTATTCGGTTTGCAGCTTTCGTTTCTCGGCCGCCATCTGAGCAGGCCCGATGGGAAGCAGAATCAAGATACGCCATAGCTATTGTGGTTGGATGGAAAGTGTTAGCAAGCAGCTGTAGACAGCGAAATGGAGAGGGGAAAGATGCTGCGCACCAGATTGTTAATGACGGTTGTGCCGATGGCATTGATCAAATGCACGACTACCTCTAATAGAAGAACAACAACCATAAGAGAGATCATGGCGACGGGCTTTGTGTTGGTCGTGGGACCCAACGTGGCAGGGTGAGACAAAGAACCAAGAGAAAGGTATCGATGGGATGTCCGCAGTATCCTCAACTGCAGGCAAGATACAAACGTAGGGGTGGCGGGACAAGAGGGGCTTTGCAGCCAGGAAATGTTGCCTACAGCAGTGATGTTGGTGAGTTTTGCAGGTGACAGTTTGGTCTAGGCAGCTCCAGCCAATCAAGGAACTGGCCAGCTGGGTGGTGGGTATGCGATTAATTGTGGGGCGATCGCAGTGATGTCAGTGTTGGGCTGAGACGTGGCCCACAGAGTCTACAAGGCTACGAAGTATACCGCATGTACATATACCACGAAGTATACTTATTGGCAGAGAAGCGCAAAGAAGCCGGCAGCAGAATTAATAGCCTAATCTGAGTAAAATGAAGCATCGTTTTTAGTTGATTGCACGTAAAAGCCTTTGATAATTTTGTGGGCATTTAGTACTAGTACAACTGCTATTATTGCAAGGGTACAAGCTATATGGCGGCAGCATGTACCTTTGTCCCCAAGTCTGTGGCCCTGGACTTACTCTTCAACAACACGGCTTTGCAATATGAACTGTCTCCTAAGACGTGATAGAATCATCTGAATTACTATAATTACCCGTCATTCCCTCGTCTATTACCACTAGCCAAACGAGTCCCCATGTCCCGGGCTCTAGATCCCAACGCCATTGCCGCCCTGAAAACCGGCAATCACCAAAAGATCTTTGATGAAATCGCCGATGTGTTCACCTACGCCCACAATGCCCAAATAGCTGCGCGGCCATGCCTCGTTGAAATCGAAATTCTCAGCGGCTTCGGTTTTGACCCCAGTAGCAACGTCCTCCGGGACCAGAATGCCGTCGCCGTTCCCAAGCTGCGCCTTGTGCAGGCGTTCTTCGTGGCGCGGGGTATTCTGCAGCAGTTGCGAGAGCCACCGTCCGCGGGCTCAAACAGCAATGTGTCCAGCGAGCAGATCCATCGGGCTACAGCCGTATGTCTTCTCATGGATGCAGAGAACCTGACGGCAGCAAACATGCGCAAGAGGCTGATCACACGGCAACTGGCATCTGTGCCAGCAGCAGCGCCTGTCTCCGACGCAACTTCTACCCACAACATGACGCCCACTATTGCTTTCTTGCTTCGCCGCGAGAAATGGCTTTTGGACAGTCTTTTGACGAGCCGCTTACACCGCCATAGCAAGTCTCCGACGCTCTGGAACCATCGGCGCTGGCTACTCCAGCTCCTTTGGGACCACGGGCTAGAACAAGATGTTGACGCAGTGCAGGATCTGCTAGATGTAGTGTGTGTGTCAGGAGAGAGACATGCACGAAACTACTATGCATGGAGCCATGCGCGCTGGGTAGTGCAGAATTCCCGGTACGTAGCAGAGAAGCTAGTCGGGATAGCCAAGAGCTGGGCTTGGAAGCATCACACGGACATCTCGGGCTGGTCGTTCCTAGCCTTTGTGCTGGAGCTGCACAAGAAACTAGCGCCGGCAGTGTACCGCGACACGCTACGGCTCACGGACAGTCTCCAGTGGCGCAACGAGTCGGTGTGGTGGTTTCTGCGGACAGTGTCAGCGGGAAGGCTGCTGAGCGATGATAGGGAGACATTGGGAGAAGCCAGGGAGGCGTTTGTCTGTTTGGGCACGAGACTGTTTGAAGATGATGTGGAACATATGGGCGATAAGCGTGAGGAGGGCAAGGGACACGAGGATAGCGTGAAGGGAGCTGGTTGCGATCGGGCTAGAGAGGTGTGGGAAAAGGCCAAGACATGGGTTGAGAAGTACCGGGATTTACCGAATATGGCTTGACGGACGTGGTGAAGCTTATGGCAACGCGACAGCACAGCAGCTAGGCTAGGCGTCCCCATGGACTTGGTTGTCTCATGTAGCATGCATGTCTTGATGTGAAAAGCGGCTGACAGACCTAGCGCAGCCTCGAACTACCACACAAATAGCGACTAATCGACTAGCCGTGGGTAATCTTCCAATAGAAGCCATAGCATGTTGCAGCATTGGTGTCAGCTTTTAGCCGTCAGCATCTGAGATCTTTTTCGGCTACAGGATGGACCAAAAGGAGGGGAGCAATGGGTCTGGCAGCAGGGTGCTATGCTGACCGCGCCCAAGTACTACGAGGTGTTTGTATTAGGGCCTGAAAATGGACGACAATCTTTTTTATTGTATTTTTTTTTTAATTTTTTATCAGCTACCAAGCTGACGATGAGATGAGATTGGGAAGACAGAGGCTAGAGTTAAATTCAAATTTGATCCAGGCCTTGCATCCATCTCTGCTTGGTCCTCCTCGCTCTACGGATGCCTCCCCTGAAAGAAATGGCTTGTTAGTGGCGCTGTTAGCGTCCGAGCCCCTGAGTCTAAATCACGAGTTACCAGTAATCCCGGGCATATACGACAGAATGATGATGGACATGGCAAAAGTAGGCCAAGTTTCCCTTGGTAGATCAGAAACACCTGGGAATGGAAGGATTGTCAGTATGGTAGTGTCAGTTTTTGTCAGAGGCTATTGTGGCAAGCCTGATAGCTGCTTGGCTTGCCTGCTTGACCTGAAAGGGGCGGAGGGCTACGCTACCAAGACATGAAATCTCGACTGTTCCTTGTGTAAGCCCCTTCCTTGACCCTCCCTTCAAGGCCGCCGAAGTCGGGCAAGGCCGAGTCGCGCTGCGAGGCTTCGGACTTAGCACATGCGGGGGAAAGAGATGGAAAAAGGGAGAGAGACCAGCATTACAGGAGGAAAATAAAGGGAATTTGACCCAAGACAAGAAACGCGGAATCTTGAAACAGTGGTTCGGGCAGTGCAGCCAACCAACCGAGCAGAAAGCGTAGAGCGGTGCTTGCAAGAAGAGAGCCGGGGGATTGTTGCCATGTGGTGGTACATGGTGGTACATGCATATGGGCATACCTATACACACTCACGTGCAGCGCATTCATGTATGTCCAGGCACAAGTACATGCATATGCAAGCTGTCCGTGTTAGTGTGTCAAAGTGTGTAAGCGTCGTGGTACACGGCCACACTGATCCCATACTCTTGTATCTTGCGGCAATATGATGTAAAATCCCGTAGCCAAGCTGCGAGATGCAGCTGACTGCCTGAAGCGAAGCTCTTGTTAGGTGGAATTTCTCTAGGAGAATTTCCGTTTGGCGGTCCTGTGACGTCAGACATGTTAAGGACCGGCAGGGCCCCACATCCTTAAGGGTTACGGGCGGCTGGTAGACCCTATGGCATGGTATTGAAATTTTCGACAGGCTCTGCCCGAGTTGCTTTCCAGGCCTGCTTTCAGACACAGTCAAGTCCATGAGCCCCTTTCGTTGGCAAAAACATGGCTTATGATGCTTTCTTTTTTCTGCATCCTCTTGACATTCTCTAACACGGGCTTACGCTTATGTGTGTGTACGTGTGCTGTGTGTCAAGTCTGCAAGTGGTACCGGACAACAGCGGCGGGCCGAAGAAGCAGAGACTAATTAGTCTGGCCAGCGGACGGACTTGGCGTTTTTGGACTAAGTGATCCTGCGCCTGCGAAGGATAAGGGAGAGAGGAAGTATACGATTTCCTTAATCGGGGAGGCTGACGGCTCGACATGCCTCTGGCCACATTCGCACTTGCTCATGGTTAAAACTTGGCTGGTGCGCGCTGAAGGGAGGATAATAAAGGAAGCACTGAGCAGTATGCTGCCTGTCTCTTTTCTTTCTCCGCCCCCCCTGCCTTTACTTATTCTTTGTTTCTAATAGTTTACTCTACAGCTCCTTGGCAAGTCTTAAAACAGGCCGGTATAGCGTGGTTATAGCGCAATTGGCTGGCCTGGAACGAAACGACGCACCCAGCCCATCAACTCTGCGTTGCTTTGCCGTAGATCGCTTTACAGGGCGTCCTAACTAAGGCTACAGGCATTCATGCGCTGCTTAAGCTTACAAGCCGGCTCATAAACCTCGTAAACCGTCAACCCAGGCTTACCGGCATCTCTCTCTGCAAAGCCTTTTTATAGAGTCTGTCGCAACAAGATCGACAGGTACCTTGTCCTATATGCTGTCGGCTATAGTGCTATAGGCTATTAAACCACACCGGAGCTCTCTTCTTAAGTTTGGCTGCTATTACAACAAGAAGTCACTCTCCAGCCATTTTCTGCGTGCTGGCATCTTGGAGGCTAGTGCCTGGATCTGACTGTAGCTCTTTTGTTTTTTTTTTTTTTTTTTATTCTTTCGTTTTTTCTTCTTGTCAAAGTTTGACTCTTGGTCGTATTGCGACGCCAGTACGAATTTCTCGGCGTGGTCAGATGCTGGCTGGGAGATCTTAAAAGGCTCGCGGCCCCCAGACTGACCTGGATGACCTGCATTCTCCAAAGGGCCTCTTGGATGTACCATTTATTCTGGTAAGCAGGCACAGAGGTGAAGCCGCCTGACATTGAGATTTGCTCCTTATATTAGAGCTGCGGCACACAACAAGTGGAGGACAAGCAAAGGTCTCTCCGGCCCCAAGTCGTCTTGCCCTGTCAGTTTCTTTGTTCTTCTGCGCGGCCTTGGCTGTTGTTTTATTCCTTTGTTTGCTTTGGGTCTTTTTTCCTCTTTTCCGTCACAGCCAGGCACGACAGGGCTTCTCTCATATCCAGCCGTCTGGTCTGTTTTAATAGTCTTTATTTCCTTTTTTGCGCATTCATGCGCTGGTAGTTAAGGGCTTTGTCTTCCTGTGTCTCTCCTCCATCGTCTTAGGCTACTAAGTCTCTTCTCTCTTCTCTCTCCTCGCTCACCACTCCTCGCTCGCTCGCTTTGCCTACTCGTTTCGTCAAAGGGAAAATCTCACTCACCCAAGTCCGCTTTGAGTTCCTCACCTCTCGCCATCCATTCCCCGCTATCTCTCTCTCTCCTCTGTTGAAGCCTTGCTCTTCCACTTTCCACCAACTACAGCCAAACAACTAAACTAGCCCAAGGATCGTTCTTATCCCTTGCTGTACTGTTTGTTCCTTCTCTTCCTTCGCCCTAAGCGAAGCTACAGAGAAACAAAAAGTCCAGACCCTCATGCCCCCGTCCCCAGAGGACGTACTGTGACCAAGCACTTGGTTTATAGGGACCTAGACACCATGCTCTGTCTCTATGCCTGTCCCCGTTTCGCCTGAATACTACTACTACTACTACCCGACAAGCCGAATCTCCAGCCCCAAGCCGACCCTGGTGCTGCTCTCCACTTCACCTCACTCTTACCTCACTTCATTATCAGTCCTTTTCCGGAAGCTGTCGACGCAACTCCCTCTCGACTCGTCTCCATCTCTTCTCCTCTCCTCTAGTCACGGCATTCCATATAAGGGCATTCGCCTGCCAGCCCTGTGACATCCCTTCTCCCCCTTCTTCTCTTCCCATTACTCGCCGTCCGTCGTCTTTGCCCATCCAGAGCTGCAATCTTGTGTCTCTTTTCAAACCGCAGCATCTAGGGGACAAGACGCTCTGTGATCAAGAACGGGTTGGCTGCTCCGTCATACTTGAAGGCCCGAGTTCTCTCTTCTCTTCTTCACACTCCCCTCTCTTATCGTGTTTATGAGATAGCTAAGAACAAAGTGGAAGGATAACCTCTCCGGTCCTTCTCCCCCCCCCCCCCCCGCTTAGCGAAATCTGACTGCATCAACCAACTGGTATTCTTTGTCGCAGTCGTGTGGTGTGATACGACTCCCTGTCAAACCAGACGGCTGTCCCACGCAACACAGATAATATACCTGGATACTCGGCTTGGAAAAAAAACAGTCGCAATGAGAACCTCTACTATTTGTCTCCAGGCTTTGAGCCTCTCGTCCTTGGCCTCTGCCTTCTACATCTGGAAGCCCTGCGCTGGCGACGGATCGTGTGAACATAAACCCACTGCGGCACAGGCGAGGGACAACCTTGACACAAGGGAAAGAATCGTGACTCTGGACCTGGTTCAGCGAGCCCACAACAGCCCTGTAAGTGCCCCTTCAATAGCGCCTAACACTGCAGACGATGACGTATGCTGACGCCCGCATAGCGCGCATCCAAAGGTCGCAAACGCCCGACGTCACCAAGAGTTGGCTTTGAGAAGCGGAACTCTAACGAATATGAAATAATGGAATCTACCACCCCGTCATACTCTTACACCGAAGGCATCGACCAAGACGGCACGGATCTGTCGTACTTTGTGTCCGTAGGAGTTGGATCTAAAAAGACTGCCATGTACATGCTGGTAGATACTGGTGCTGGAAGCACGTGGCTCATGGGCTCCACATGCACGACAGATGCCTGTGAACTCCACAACACCTTCTCAGCCAGCGAGTCGGACACATTCGCCGAGAGGAGCGACGGCTTCGATATTTCATACGGATCTGGATCTGTGACAGGGTCTAGTGTCGAAGACACACTGGATGTTGGCGGCATTTCCATAAACATGGTTTTTGGTCTCGCGAACTACACCTCTGACGACTTTAAAAGCTTCCCATTCGACGGAATTCTTGGCTTATCGCTCAATGCTGGAAGCACTGACAGTTTTACCCAGAAGCTTGGAGAATCCTCGGCTATCAGCAACAAGATTTTTTCCGTGTTCCTGGCTCGTGCCAGCAGCGGCACCAACAACGGCGAGCTTACCCTGGGCGGCATCAACCGGGAGCGCTACAATGGCGATATCACCTACACCAGCATTGCTTCCAAAACCGGCGGTGATTGGTCGATTCCGCTGGACGGCGTGTCTTTTGACGGCGATGATGTGGGCGTATCTGCCCGCATTGGATACATTGACACGGGAACCTCGTATGTGTTTGGTCCTCCCGATGATGTGAAGAAGCTGCACGCTATGGTTGACGGCGCCGAGAGCTCCGATGGATCGCAATGGACTGTGCCGTGCGACACGGATAAAGACCTGGCCTTTGGGTTTGGCGGCAAGTCGTGGTCGCTGGACAAGAGCGATTGGATTTCGGAGGAGCACGACGGCAAATGCTACAGCTACATCATGGGCGTTGAGGTTGTTAAAGGTGGCTGGCTAATAGGCGACGCATTCATAAAGAACGTGTACTCCGTCTTCGACATTGCTAACCGGCGAATCGGCTTCGCCAAAGCCAAGCAGACGACCTCGACCTCAGGTTCCACGAGCACCTCGCCGACAGTGATGCCAACTGCCTCTGCCACCGGAAGCTCGGGCTCGGAGAATGGCTATTCGCAGGAGCCGCCTGTGAGCACGGCCACGGCCGAGGCCACGGCCGCCACCGGCACTGCTGTTGTCGCGGAGTCAGCGGCGTCTGGCGGGCTGCTCCCGCATGGCCGACTTTTCGCATTGAGCATGTGCCTTGCTCTAGCTGTGCTAGGCATGTGAACAGGCGCTTGCTTGCTATTTCGGTATGTTTTCGTGATACTGGCCACACCAAGCACTCCCTTCTATTCGTCGGCTGATGTCGAAAGACCACTCAGCCAGCCGGCCGGGTTCGTTTCGTGTTTCCCTTTTGCTGAACCCCGCTGTACATGGGCGACTGACTATGTTGCGCTGTTGTAGCGCAACATTGCTGTTGTCATGCACAACCTGCATAAGCGAGCTGCGAGGGAAACCCTCCCCACCTCTCCCGGCCTTGCATGGAGGCGCTGGCTGCTAGGCTAGCCAGTGAAAAAGCGCAGCCTGCGGTCTGGTTGGGGGGGGGAGGGGTGCCCTGACAGTTTAAAATGCAACGGCGGTTTTGATATGCCAAACAGAGCGAGGTACTTGGGCTGTTGGTGCCTGTGAAAGGGCTCCACCGAATGTCCCAGTACTGATGGCAGAGGAGACCGACCGGCACTTTCACCACTATTTCTGTTTATTTCCACGGGTGTGGCCCTCTAAACTCCGGCTTAAATTTGGGTTGTCTCTACTCATGCGTCGCTTATTTGATAACCTGCATTGTGTATTTGCTTTGTTTTCCTTGTTCCCTTTTGATTTTCGGTCGCATCCCCAGAAATTGTTTGCCACTAGCCTTTTCTTTGTCCAGTACTTGTCTCCTTTTTCTTCTCCTTTTCTGGCTCGGAATGCCTTGTCGGCTGCGTATTATGCCACGTTTGTAAGATATACTCAGTACTCGTGTAATACCAATCTATCCACTTCCTGCTAGTAGCTTTGTCATCCTGTAAAGTCACCACGATGTTAGTCTTCCAATCATGGCCACCTGCATGTTGATGCGGCCGTCTGACTGGCCGCCAACGTTGAGTTAAACCGGGCAATGCTGGAATAAGGGTCTTGCGCCAAAGACAGACCAAGTGAAGGGCTATAAAAAGGCTTCCGCACATTGCACCATCCCCTTGGATCGCCTCCAGTCCAAGCGGAAAGTATCAGCCAAAGAAGGCCTATGGAGCGAGGAGAAAGGGGCAATACGGGCTTCTTACTAACCAGAGCAAAGCAGAGAGCAAAGCGTGCTAAGCTAGCAAACTACTCTAAATTCACGATGATTTCAGGAGAAAACAGGCCTGGGGTGCGTCTGAAACTCAGCTGCCCAATTCGGGGTCGGGCAGCAGCCGTGGCCCTTTTTCCCTCTCTGGTCCCGGAAGGCAGATAATGGAGTCAAGCCTGTCGCTCCGTATACTGCTCTGCCATCGCCCGTCACTTTGTCCGTGTAGCCTTGTCGCTCGCTTCCTTTGCCCTGTCCTGCCTATGCTCTTGGGCTTGTGTTCATTTTCTCGCCCCCTTCTCCTCCCCCCCCCCCCCTTTTTCCTGCTTTGGCGGGCCTGTAGCTATCCAAGCTTCTCTTTCTTTGGTGTCGTCTTGTCTCTTGTTGTTTTTGCTAGGGGGAGGCAGAGCTTGACCAGGGTTCCATGGCCTAAGCTTAGGGGAGTTTGATCGGCCTGGACACAGGTGACGGTCTGCTATTGGCTGGTTGCCCTTCCTCTCCTTCTAAATGTCCTTCTTTGTATTCTTTTGTCGGCCTTTTTGGGATTCTCACTGAGCTTTATTTGCCGCTAGCCTTGCCGCCAACTCTGTTTTGTGAAAGGTACGGAATTGCGAAAACATAATCACCAACTTTTGTGGTCATACATCACGCTACGCCAACTATTTCTAGCCATTATTATTTCGTCGTCTCCACCGCCTGGCTCATTGCGGCTCTCTTCTGCCCTAGACTAGCCTCGCCATCGAAAGGCCATCTGCGTCCCCATTTGCGTCGCTTTAGCTTCAAGCCCCGACGTAGCCGGCTGCGAGCGTGGCCTCCTCCTGGAGTCTTCGTCCTTCTTTTTCTTCAGTCCAATTTCGGGTCTCTCCGTTTCTTTTGGCTATTGAATAGCTTGCTGCCTCGTAATTTCGTCGTCTTGTTCGTCCGCGGCCCCCTCACACCCCC
>NETT01000231.1:0-24573 GCA_003449175.1 Ceratocystis smalleyi
GCGTCGTTTGATCTCAGTGATTCCAGTAGACGTTAAATACATTCAAATCAAATACCCCCGTCCGGAGCATGGCCTCGTTTGATCCTAGTGATTCAAGTAGACGTAAAATATATATTCAAATCAAATCAAATCCAGCCCTCCTTGCCTAAGGGTCGGACCGTCAAAGGTCACGGGAGCCACTCAAGATCTAAGCATAATTGCAGCTGCTGGTCGCCTAGGAGTTACTGGAAGATGCCATTAGCTAGTATCTATCGTCCGATTGCTCTCTAAAGGGATAACAGTAGACGTTAAAAATACCCTAATCAAATCTCTAGAAGGGAGTCCTGGGAGAAGAGTATAAGTAAGGGTGTCGACGACCGAATCTAGAACCTCGTATCAGTCTAGCCATCCATGGTACGGGGATAGGAATGAAGGCAAATATGTGTTCAATATGAGTATAAAAAGTGGCAAAAGCCCTGTTAGGGGGTGCCATGGAACACGGACAAACTTGACATAATGATGAAGATACAGGGCGGCACAAAAAGCAAAGAACAGTTATAGAGCCGGTCACGCAAAGGGATGTAGTTCACGTGCAGCATCTGATCAGCGGGCGGACGGAGAATAAGCGAAAGGATGAAGCCAACTTTTTTCTTTGTCATGTCTCGCAGTACGATGCAAACTTGGAAAGGTTCGTGGGGTATATATTACAAAGCATCGAAGGCTTTGCTGCTTATGTTTTGTTATAACATTAACCGTCGTCAATAACTTTGCCTAAATACACAATGACCGGACCCGTGATCTATCGGCTATTAGCAATGCACACCCAAAATGCACCTGCAGCAGTGGACGAGAAGCAAGGAAGACGCTAGAGATGATTGGTCAAAGTATAGCGGTAATGGTTACATAGGGTAGTGTTCTTGAAGCAAGTCGTCTGATCAAGCATAGGCACAATACGCGATGGTGACCTTGTAGTCTGATCCCTACGTCTCATTGCGCAAAGTTCCATCCCATTTCCTACAAAGCTGGGCGTAGTCTAGCTTACCCACTTGATGGGGATACGAGACGATTGGCGTGAGACAAAAATGCAGCTGGAATGCTTGGCACGAATATATAAGCAAAGAAACCTCAAATCATCGAGGGAAGCTTATTCCCCAGGTCTTATCCTTTCTCCTTCCTCATTTCTTGCGCTTTCAATAATTTGACCATCTAATACTATCCTAATATATTGTGCATATACAAACATGAAACTCCTCTCTCTCGTTCTCATTGCTTCTGCCACTTTGGCATCCACCGTGCCTGCGAAGGATACTCGCCTTCGTCTTCGGGCCATCGACTACGAGACATGCCAAGGCAACGAGGCGGCTTCCACGTGCCCCCAGGGCCAAACTTGCACGCCTGACCCTCGACGGGGCAGTGGAGGCGGTCTCATCTGCGTTCCCAGTTATGGTGACAACTTCTGCGGTGGATTTGCAGGTTTTGGGTGTCCCGATGATACAAGTTGCTTCGACTATCCGTATGATGACTGTGACCTGGATAATGGCGGAGCGGACTGTGGCGGCTGGTGCATTTAAGGGTCGAGGTTAGCCTTGCAGCGGCTACTTGTTTGGCTTCGATTTGGACATGAGATGAGATTACTAAATCCTGTGTACTACCCACTCACTACCCATGTACTCCAAGCCAGAGAGGTCTAGTCTAATACAATAAAACAACACAACTATAAGAGAGCAATATGCAACTCCTTAGACCAGCGATATGCATCAAGGGGGACAAGAAGTTGTGACCTCGACTCCTATCATTCTACACGATCCGCTCCCCAGTAGAATGATTCAATGTCCAGATCCAGGAATGAGTCCGAGTACTTCCCCACACTCTCATCGCCTGCCGCTGCAGCACAGACCAGCAACGGCATGAAGTGGTCGCCGCCATGGGGTGGATGCATTATGTTTGAGTTTGGGAACTGACGCCACCTGCTCATTTTCGCGAGTCGGTCCGAGCGATCAACAGTGGCCACTGCCTCGTTGAGGGCTTTGTTCCATTCAATGCTCATAGACCTGACACTCTCTGATTTCTTGCTGTTGGGATCGTTCATCATTTCCATCATGAGGCGAAGGCTATGGAAACTAGCAAACCCAGAGCCAACAATGGCGATGTTTTGGTCACGGAGTTTACCAAGTGCAGCCCCAATGCGAAAGTGAGCGGCAGGGTCCTCGCTTTGGAGAACGGAGACCTGGACTATGGGAATATCGGCTTTGGGGGTAGTGAGAAGCATAGGAACGAAAACACCATGGTCCCAGCCTAGCATAACAGTTAGCAACCAGATGTGAGGCCATATATACATGTCTTGGGTCGTCGAACGCACCTCTCTCGGCGTCAAGCACCGGAATCAGGCCCTCAGCAGTCATGACTTTTGCGATTTCGTGGGCAATCTCGGGGTCACCTTCTGCATCAAACTTGTAATTGTACGTCTCCTTGGGGAAGCCATAATAGTCGTACAACAGGTTGTGCTTCTTAGCAGAGGAAATAGTGGGCGTGTTGGTCTGCCAGTGGGCAGTGACTAGAACGATAGCGCGAGGTTGATTTGGCGTGCCGAGACCCAGGACTTTGGGTACTCTGTTTTTCAAAGAGTAACTGATTTTTTCATGGCCGGGATCGTCCATGAGCGGAAGAGGGCCTACAGAGAGGAAGGGTTAGTGTTTGTGACTAGACTACTACGTATCTACAAGCGCATACCTCCGCCATGAGTTAGGCAAATAACGGCAGCCTTAGGCATTGTTGTAGGTGGTGCTTGACCAGGTGTAGGGGCGATAGGCGTAAGCGAATAATAGCGGAAGGCAATGCGGCAAGCTTGGGCAGCAAGAAGACCAACGAGAGCACGTTTGAAGAAAGCTGCAATCGATGTAGGCGGTGAAACGCTGGCGGGGACAGAGGGCAATGGCATGATAAAGAGAAGGGAAAAGGACCCCAAGCAGGAACGAGAGGAGGGGGAATCGTGGGTCTTAAAACGGCAGAAGAAGAGCCTCGAAATCGAAAGCATAGGTGTTCCGACCTGTTGTTATGTTGGTGGGGCTAGAGTTATACGGATGATTGAGCACTATAAGCAGCTAACGGAATAATACAATGCAATACAATATAAGCAGCCAACGGCCACTGCCGCGCGCTGCAGACCATACTGGCGGGTTATCAAACGAATAATTACTGCTAATGGGCGCAGTGGCAATAGCACGTAATAATCTGCGCGAAGAAACAATAAAAATCCTGAGCCTAGACAAAATAGGAGAATCGTTGTCGCATTTCCCGCGCGGGAGTTCAGCTGGGCTGCCTGCTTGCTTGCCCTACCCCAAGTAAACAAACAGGCTCCTCCCGCGCGGGAGACAAAGACTTATGATGACGTCTTGGATGATAAGAGCCAGGCGAACAACAGCCTTGGGAGAGCCTTGATTTGAAGTAAATTTGTCTAAATTGAGCCCGTGTTCAGGATAGTTCTAGAGCCCTACTGTCGCGGGCTAGATACAACAATCTCCAGGCGCAGCCCTAGCACCTGCTGCGCATAGACTAACAAAGCCACACTAACCCTAGTGGCAGACGGCATGGCGCTATCAGCCCATCACGTGATGCGCTTCTGCCTGGAATTACTCTTTTGGATGACATCCTTTTGCTCTTGGAATCTTGATTGTCGTAGTTGCTTCCAGTATTGTATGTAGTCTTGCCCAAGAGTAAGCCCTAACTCAGCCCACACTTCAATTTTTCCAATTATCACGTAAAGACGCACATCCACAGATATATACAAATGTCCCAGCCGCCAAAGCCGTTCACAGAGCCCGACCTGGAGGCCGTAGAGGAAGATGCCCGTCAATATGCTGCCTTGCTGAGTGATTCTGAACTACAAAAGAAGCGTGTTTGTCCTTGCTCCCTTTGGCCTGTTATTCTACGCTGCAAGGCATCGTAGTTTCTTGGGCCGATGGCTTGTATATAACTACATGCTAACAGCCATTCCCGCAGATTCTCAAATCGCCCGAGAAACATTCACAAGACCCTGCGCTTCTCGGAGCTTTACACGGCACTGTTCGATCAGCTTCTACGAGTGCAGAAGAAACCAACAGGCCCATCCGGTCGGCCTAAACTTCGCGGTGCACCGTCAACCAAACTATCACTACACGAGCAAAAGCGGCATGTAATTGGCAGCTTTATTCACCGCTGGCGCAACGAAGTCGGCAATGACTTTTACCCGGCCATGCGGCTGATACTTCCAGATAAGGACGGCGACCGCGGTGTCTACGGCTTGAAAGAAAATACTATTGGGAAGCTGCTCGTGAAGCTTATGCAGATCGACAAGAATTCAGAGGACGGCTACAACCTGCTGCACTGGAAGATCCCTAGCCAGACCTTTGCCGCACGCATGGCCGGCAACTTCCCTGGCCGCTGCTATGAAATACTCTCCAAACGTCCTATGCGGACTGAACCGGGCCCTATGACAATTGCTGACGTGAACGAGCAACTTGATAAACTGTCGGCGGCGTCAGGCGAAGCCGAACACTTTGAGATTTTCCGTGTCTTCTATAATAATATGTGCTCCGAGGAAATGCTGTGGATCATTCGCATCATACTCAAGCAGATGAGAGTGGGTGCTACCGAAAAGACCTTGCTAAACCTGTGGCATCACAATGCTGAAGCTCTTTTCAATGTATCGTCAAGTCTGAGGCGCGTGTGTTGGGAGCTGTGGGATCCAACTTTCTCTCTTAGCCAGGAAGATGCTGGAATTACGCTAGGGCAGTGCTTTCAACCACAGCTAGCCCAGTTCCAGATGCCAGCTTCGTTTGACCGCATGGTCAAGTATCTGCGGCCCGAAGAAAATGACCCCGAGTTTTGGATTGAGGAGAAACTGGACGGAGAGCGCATCCAGATGCACATGACAACCGATGCGACTGTTCCCGGCGGCAAGAGGTTTTACTGGTTCTCACGCAAGTCCAAAGACTACACGTATCTCTATGGCGACAACTTCGAGCAACGGGACTCCGCAATGACAAAGCATCTTAAAGACTGCTTTGATGATAGAGTCGAAAATGCTATTCTCGACGGAGAGATGATCACCTGGGATCCAGAAAATGACATTATCATGCCTTTTGGAACCCTTAAAACCGTAGCAATTGGGGAAAAGAGGCGCGGCGAAGGTGAGAAGGGGTACCAGCCATTTTTCTGTGTTTTTGATTTGCTTCATATGAACGGCCATGACTTGACAAGATACACGCTTCGAGACCGCCGGGCTGCCTTGGAACGAATCATAAAACCCCACAAACACCAGAACGAGCAGACTGGTGAGGAAGAGACCATTCGAGGCGTCTTCCGGCGGCTCGAGATTCACAATCACGTGGCAACGTCGTCGGCCGATGATATTGAACCTGCACTGCGAGACGTTATCAACAGATCTTCGGAAGGCCTTGTACTCAAGAACCCACGCTCCATGTACCGACTCAATAGCCGCAACGACGATTGGCTCAAAGTCAAGCCTGAGTACATGAACGAATTTGGTGAAGCCCTTGATTGTGTCATTATTGGCGGCTACTACGGTTCTGGCAAGCGTGGCAACATCCTGGCAAGCTATCTGTGTGGCCTTCGCGCCAGTGACAATCATATACAGGCCGGAGCGCGACGGGAAAAGTGCTGGAGCTTTTTCAAAGTTGGTGGTGGCTTCAGCGCTAATGATTATCAGACTGTGCGGCATTATACTGAAGGCAAATGGCATGCTTGGGACCCCAAGCACCCGCCAACCGAGTTCATTGAGCTGGGTGGCAGTTCGCATCAGGCCGAGAAGCCGGATATGTGGATCCGCCCATCCGAATCTATTGTTTTAGAAGTCAAGGCTGCAAGCGTTGCTCCTTCAGACTCTTTTGCCAAAGGCAAGACGCTGCGGTTCCCACGCTTGCGGCGTATCCGCCTGGATAAGTCGTGGGATATGGCGTTGAGCATGGATGAATTTGATGCTCTTAACGCCCGAGTTGACGAAGAAGTCAAGCGCAATAAGGAAATGACGGTTGAAAATCGTAAACGTGCACAGCCAACAGCTAAGCGAGCTCGCCGGGCACTTGTTGTAGCTGGTGCTGAGGATGAGGCCATCATAAGGAAACCGCTAGAAGTTGATACTGCCAATGCTAACCTTTTTAGTGGTCTCACGTTTTGTGTCATGAGCGATGCTATGAAGCCACTAAAACACACCAAAGCCGAGCTTGAGTTATTGATTAAGGCGCATGGTGGCATTGTTAGGCAACGGGCTAGCAACAATCCTGACGACATGGTACTAGTAGCAGATAAAAAGCTTGTGCCCGTAGCTAGTGCCATCAAGAAGGGTGGTCTTGATGTCGTCAGGCCCCAGTGGATTTTGGATTGCATTTCACAGTCTGGCGGTGGCTCAATACTGCCGTATGAAGGAGCTCGCCATTTGCTTCACGCTACTCCAACCACTCAAAAACAGGTTTCTGAGACCATGGACATATTTGGCGACAGCTTTGCGCGTGATATTACCATTGAAGAGCTGAATGATCTCTTTGCCTCGATGCCTAAAGTCGAAGACGCTTCTACATATGAGCGCACCGAATTTATCACGGCCCTCACCCAACGTGGCCATGCCATTGCCAGCGGGTTGAAAGGATATCTCTTCAATGGCAACACCGTGCTGTTCCGCCAAGCCGCTGCCTCGGCGGCCATTTCAGGTGAGCTGAGTGTGGCTCTACAGGCGAGCTTAGACAGAGACCAATTGCGACTAGAGAACTACGTGCGTTTTGGCAGTGGCAAGGTCTCCGACAGCTTACACAACGACATCACACATGTCGTTGTGATTGGTGATGATCCGGACCGTGCAAATGAGGAAAAAGAAAGGGTACGGAAACAAGTGGAAAGCCAGAACAATAGTGGTGGGAGGATGCCGGTTGTGGTATGGAGCAAGTGGGTTGAAGACTGCTGGCGGAAGAACATGGTCTCTGGAACGGATATGTATCTCATATCGTAGAAGGGTAGGGATGGGGATGAGCCTCTTTACGATAGAGGTGAAGCCATAGGGGAATACGATTTGGTATCACATTTTAAGAATGCTATACAATGCCGTCGTCATGCTACCAATTTGACGGTGTATGGAAAGGAAGGAAAGGAAAAGGAACAAAAAGGCTATCGAAGCCGCGCCCCCCCCCCCCCCCCCAGAAACACAGAAAAAGAAAACATATAAACAAGAAACATGACCAACTAAAAGCGATGAAGACACGACGGCCTCGTAAATCATTACATCGATTACTCACAATCCACAAACGTCTCCATTGTTGACTCTCCATCACCGTCATCCCCATCTTCCCATGGCGTCCCTGTCGCCATTCTGGGATTTGCTCCTCGCGTCTGCTCATCATTCTCCCCCTCCTCTACAGCCCGGAAGATGGGGGTCTTGCGCACGACCCTCGTCGGCGCGGGCAGTTGTACACTACGCGAGGCCGAGCCAATAGAGAACACGGGACTTGTCCAGCGCTCGCCCTTGTGCGCAAGTTCCTTGTATTCCGCAGCCTTGGATGAGACAGACGTGCCCTTGGCATCAGGAAGCTTGATATTCGGAAACAGGCTATTTTCCATTACAGTCCAACTGACTCTTGTTCGTCTTTCGCCCACTGGTACTCCACCTTTTGTAGATTCGATATGGGGAATGGCTGGGCTAAGCAATGCCATGCGCACACTACGCCGCCCGGCTGTGCTATCAGCTAGGCTATAGTTCTCGCTCTCGCGGCCGTGCTCACGTCGGCGGTGAGCACGGTACATGCGAAATACGTAGCGTGTGGCCTTGGCGTAACGTCGGAGTTTACCTACGGGATGGCGGTTGAGCTCCCTAGCACGGGTGGTATAAGCGACTGCATTTTGGTGGATTTTCCATAGCAGGGCATCTAGCTGAGAAGACTTTTCGCGGATGAGACGTTCGGCAGTCTCCTTGAGCACATTGCGCAACTCGCGGATCACAAGGGGGCGGAAGATGTGATGCAGGACTTTGTGCGTAGACTCAACGATGTTTACTTCGAGCCGAGACACATCGACCGAGACAGCTTGAAGTTGGAACCATTTGTACTCTGAGTTCGAGGCCTTTATGGCGTATCCTTTCTCCGGAGATGCACTTGCCATGGCAAAAGTTATTTTCACAGCCAGACCCTCGCCAGGCAGTAGCAGGTCGGCAATTCCAGAATCGCACATAGGCAGGAAACCCGTCTTGCGGTTCACGTGATAGGCGACACCGCGAAGATCGAATTGAATGCCAGAGAGGAAGATCTCGCATACCTGATGTAATGCATTTTTGTTCTTGAGCTGGCTTTGCTGTGCCAGTGACTTGCGGCCCCAGTTGATCTTGGTTTCGCTGCGCCACTGAGCCATATTTGGCGTAAAGTTGTCGGATTCAAGAACCAGATTTTCAACGATGACGTCAAAGTCTGCGGACGAAAACTCTATGCGCGGCAGTGGAATGTAGGAAATCTTGGATAATAGTGAGGGCAGAAAAACCTCCAACAGATCTTTCACCAGGTGAGGCTTGAATTGGATGTGGCCATCTTCACCTTCGCCTAGGCTCTTAAAAACCTTTTTAGTGGCTTTAGCAAAAGCCGCGTTTTGTTCATCCTCGTCAAATTGCTGGGCGATGAATTTGATCTCGTCGGCAATGCGGTCTGTTTGCTGTTTGTACCGGGTGCGTAGCAGGGCGTGGCCAATGCTATAAAGCTCCTCCCAGTCATCGCTACAGTCATCCTCGAGGATATAGCCCGGGTTTAGCAAACAGCTTCTAATGAAGCTGTTCATGTCGCTGAACCAATCAAGAAGATCTTCGTCCTCGTGAGCTGCAGAGCACATGGAATGCACGGCTTCGATGAGGCCGTCCAGAGAAGTCCCATTTGCAAAACGCTCAATCAGCAACTTTATTTCATACTCTGCCTCTTTCAGATCAATCGGGGCTTCGTCGTGTGATTCCCGGAGGGTTTCTTGGCTGTCCTCTGCCAAGTTCAAGGCAAAATGTTTGTAACGTTCGCCCAAGTCCAGCAAGGCTGTAACTGCTACTCGGTAGTCTCCGTTGTGTTGACATTCCTGAAGGATCTTCTTGAGCCGGAAAACAATGCTCTCCTGTCTGGCCTTGGGGACCTTGCGCTGGAGATATTCCTTGGCATCCTTGCGCATCTGTTCTTTGCGGCTCTTTGTTTTGCGACTATCCTGCCGCGCAATGGCCTTGTCCGTGGGTTTGCGGGTAGCAATTTTGATGGCTTTCTTTTTTATCTCTTTGCCGCTCAGGTGTCGCCGCCGCGGGCTTTGGGGCGCAGATGGGTTTGCAGCAGCATGTCCAAGGTTATCAGTTGGTTCGTGGGCTTCCAGACGACCCTGGCCAATGATATTTCTGGCACGCGTACGAAATCCAGAGATATCAGGCTCGGAATACCACACGTTGTCCTCGGCAGGCTCATCAATCTGTGCTAGATCCCCGGCTTTAGGGCGGAAAACGCGGCTCGCCGTAGTAGCCGCATCGGAGGCAATGTCTCGGAAAAGAATCCCCGCATCTTTCACTGACATGATTACGGATATTAGCATGGGAAAGTAGACGAGCTAGACGGGGCCGGCCTACAGAGCTTGCGAAACTGGCCGTTGGTGACAACCAGATTTGCCAGGACATTCAAAGACCGCAGGGCCTTGGATACATCTGCCTTGTTAGTCAGGCGTGAAACTGGCCGTCCGGGCACTCTCAAGTCAAGGCGGTCGACGCCTTGCAAGTGCCACCAGGCATTCTGCAATAGATTGCCTTCGTTCTTGGAAAGTAGAAGACTCTGGCCAGACCGAATAAGAGCACATAGATCGGCAATCAGGATGCGCCCATCGCGCGACACGTTTGGTGGTGCTTTCTTGATGAAAGGCAGGTTCAGCAGACTGTTGATGCAGACGTCGATTTGGTCATTCTAGCGAAGCACGCAAAAGTTAGCGTTGGCGATTTTTCCTCGTTTTTTTCCTCGTTTTTTTCCTCTTTTTTTTTGTTTTTTTTTCTTGCACCGGTGTGACTTTGATCAGCCTGTCACGTGAGAATGAGGGCAGCGTTTAGCGGAGTATCCTACCGATGGACATTTCCCGGCACGGAAGGCAGTAGCGATTCCGTACAGTTGCAGCTTCCGCGCCACATCGGAATCCTTGATATTGACATCTGTGGGTCGATTGACCCGTTTTTCATGCCCTAGCGACCATGAGGGCGGCGACTTCATGGAGGTTTGGTGGACATGTGAGCTGGGGGTTTTGGCTGCGGAACGCGTCATCAAGCTTGCATGTGCGCGGCCGGGAAAATTGCAGCAATGATATGTAGTGCGGTGTGCTGTTTGCTGCGATGCGATAGACTGTGTTTTCTACAAAAACTCGTATCTGTGTTGTGCGCAAGAAGGGGAGAGGAAGTGAAAATTCAGCTACCATCTAGTCCCGTGACATGAAAACACCGACAGTCCTTGCACAAAACAAGCACTCTGAATTTCGATGACGTTGTAGTGAACGAAAAATAACAAAATAAAGGAAATAAAACCTGCAGTAACAGCGGTAAATTGTATCCCTATCGCATTAGCAGTGAACGAAGGCTGGCCGAATTGGCTCGCATCAGTTTTCTTAGTCATGCACTCACGCAAGGTCACCCTGTAGCCCGTGATTTGTGTCTTGCTCCCTGCATCAAGTAGACAGCGCGTTTAGTCTTGTCAGATCAATAACAGAAAATAGCAATGGCTTATTATAACAATTAATCTAAGCTTTTGTGGCAGATCTCGCCGTAAATTGCACCAGCGAAAAAGGGCTTTGGCCTGACCGGCCGGCCTTCACCGCATAGCCAAGCCTAGCTTTGTCTTGGGTCCCCCTACCATCAACACACAGGTGTGCCAAAGCCCTCGGCCCAGTAAAGCCCACCCATTACGGGGATTAATATGGTAAGCGCGGCTGCAAAGCTAGCCATGCCATACACATACGCTCGCTTAGTGCTCAGAGCAGCTAGCTCGGCCACCCATGTGGAAACTGTTGTCAAACAGCCACAAAAGCCATCACTGAAGCCTGCCAGGATCTGGCAGCCAATAACACTGTGCGTTGGCACATGCAGCACATCAAAAAATGCCCCTAGCAGCGCCGTGCCCAGCAAGTTTGCTGCCAACGTGCCGAGAGGGTATTTTCTCCCAGCATTCAATGCTGACAGATGAAACCTAAGCATAGTACCCAGCGGGCCTATGACAAGGCTGAATAACGGCTTGCCTCGCCAGTGGCCATGTGGCGGGAATGCTGTCATGAATGCCGCCCCAGCCCAACAGCCATATCCCAGAACAGCGGCGGCCCTGTCTAGTGCCGGCAGCAAGCTATCCGGAATGCCGCCTAGGCCCACTCGTCGGTGTCCGAGAGCCCGCGCCATATGTGTGCCACAGTGAAAGCCCGCCAATGACATACCTGGGTTCAGCAAGGCAACAGCAGCAAACGCCATGAACGAATCGCCGCCGCCACGAGTGCTTGAGTCTGACGGCAACTTGTTGACAGCTGCCAGGAATGCGTCGAGCACAAACGTTGAAAAAGACGTGAACGAGCCGCAGAACCCTGTGGCTAGGCCGATGTAGAGCGGGATAGTCTTTTTGGCCTTGACGAAGTCGGCAAGCAGCGCCGTTTGTGCAAAATCCCCAGGCAAAGAGCCACCACGCCCCTCGCTCTCGCTAAGAGATTGCATCAATTCCAAGTTGGTGTCTTCGGCGTCCAAGTCGTCTGCATCGTCTCCCTCTTCGCGGGAAATATGACCGTCGGGCCTTGGGGCGGACTTGGGCTTTACTCCCGATTCGGGCTCTGTAACGTGACAACGTGGTGCCTCCTCTTCCCGCCCTTCCTTTTGAGCTGCGGACACCGCGCGTCTTGGTACAGCCCCAGTGCCGTGGATCTTGCTGTGCACGGTCTCGACAAAAAGCACACGCTCCTCGAGGAGAAGGCCCATGATAAGGCTGCCCGCCACGTTTGCCCACAGCACACCAAATGATACGGGCGCGTTCGGATACTCGGTCAGTCCAATCATGCCTAGCCGCGCAAGCACGCCGAGAATAGACCAAAGGACAAGGTGGCCATGGATAACGATGTGGCTCAGCCATTTCCCCATCGGCTGCGTTGGAGTACCAGTATTGGACGGGGCCGAAGAGGCGGTCATCGGCGCAGGCTGTTGAGCAGGAGTGTGTCTCTCCGGAGAGGGAATCTCTGTTGGGCGATTCTTTGGAGACGTAAACTGAGACTGGGACATGGCTGATGACTTTTCAGCCGCCATTTTGAAGGGTAGAAGCCGTCTATAGCAACTGTCTCCAATGGGTTTCTTCGGTGGATGAGACGCTCAGATTACCAACAAAGAGACGATAAAACTCGTAAACTACCAATGCTCCTCTTGTAAGAAACGAAAGCCCTGTATCAAGACTCTTGCGCCAACTATTAAACCGATCGAAACGAGTTGTCCGTATCAGCTACGGTGCGCCCTAACCCTAGTAGACACAGGGTTGTATTTTTCAGCCTACGTTTTGCCGATCTCATCACGCCGAGTCCTCAAAGGACTAGAGTGAGTTTGTGCTGGTCAGGGCTAGTTTGCCTTTTCTTCCCGGCCCATGCGTCAACCAAACCGTCAAAGACCACCAAGTCCTTGTTTTAGTCTTGGAGAACAAAAGAAAAATCGCCCAGACTCAACCAATTTACGGAGGATCAAAAGCTTGATTTAACGTTGACAGTTGATTGGCTCGTGTAACACATGGTACGAGAATACTCTGGTAGAAACATCGTGAAGCAGAATGATGAAACTACGTCATATTTACTAGACACTGCTATATCCGCGACGGCCCCTCCAAGTCTCACACGGGAAAAAACGCAGATGAAAGAAACACCGACAATTTCCAGCAAAACGGCAAATGAAGGGAAAAAAAAAAAAAAAAAAAGAAAAAGAAAAAGAACGGCCGACAGATTTCAGCTCTGCTGCTGTTTAGCGGCGGGTCTTCTAGGCCTTCGTAGGGAGCAATCTAGTGCGGAAGCAAGCTACCTGGCTAGGGGCGCTAGCCAGCATATGTTGCTGTAAGACGTCCCTGTTTACGGCTCATGGTTGCCGGGGACTCTCATCTTGGCCGTGCTGCCGGCTTTCCGTCTGGGCCAAGCCACCATTGGCGTGCGCGCGTGGTATCGCAAGTATGGTAACAGCAGCCCTTGTGCGCGTGGGCGTTTTGATGCCTGGAGTTTGTTCTTCGCTATGCGATGCTTCTTGGGATGATCGTCGTGACTTTTCTTCTATACCACCACCGTCAATGGCCATCGGCTTCTATTCTGTGCCATTGAAGGGACTTTGCACGAGCATGGGAGAAACGCATCGGGGCTGGGCCTGGCACAGAGACATAGAATCGCCATACGACTCGTGGCCCGCGTGACCTCGGTCCATAGGGTCATACTTGTGGCCCGTAGCCCCAGTAACTCTGTGTAAATCCTGGACCCGAGAACTCAGAGAATAGTTCACATTGCGACCCACAGGCGAAGCATAGCCAGAAGCTATCTGGAGCTTACCACGCAACAGCGACTGGTCTTGCGTGTCAGTCTCATCATCTGCCAGCCGGTCCATTTTGCCAATGCCAGCAGAGCAAGATCCGGTAGGCTTCGGGTCTAGGTCTGACCAGTACGAAAGGTCTGGAAATGCTGCGGGCTCGAAGTTTTGCTTCCGCAATTCCTCGCGTCTCTCCTGTGTCTCGATAATAGCCTCCGCGTCGATCTCTTCGTCGCTCCCCAGCCCAATCTTCACGTCGGGCAGAGCCAATTCAACCAAATCGTTATTCGTGAAGCCAATGCTATCATTCTTATCCATCCCAGCAATGCAGCGAGCGTCGTTTAAAATATCCATGTTCTTGTTTTCTAACCGCTGCTTTTTGGCCTCGGGGCTTTCCGAGTTCAACAGAGGACGTTTGCGCTTCATAGTGTCAATACCAGCTAGAGGGCGCACCAGATTCTGGGCATGAATCACACTGCCAACGCTGTGGACCTTGATGGATACGTCGAATCCAGTGTTCAACTTGATACGCTCAACAAAGGTTCTGCAAACCATGCAAGGCGCGCGGGAAAGCAGTATCTCAAAGACGGGCTTTTCAGAAACCCAAGCAACTTTTTTAGCCTGGTGCAAGTCCCGGATCGTGATCTTGTCCATGTCTTCAATGTGCCAGTCTACCCGGGTCATATCCATCATGACAGCGACCATAAAAGTCGCCAACTTGACCTCAACATGGGCAGCATGCCAGTTGCCCTTCTTTTCGGCGTGGAGGCTGACATTGCCATCAAAGATGCTGCGGATATTGACCTTTAGCAGATTAGCAAGATGCTTGACCCAGATAGGCCACCTGGGGCTGTTGAGAATCCCGGTATTCTTGCCACAAGTCAGCCCTGCAATCGTCGTCGAGAGGGGACACCACTGGCCAGAGAAACTCTTGAAACGAAGCATCCCTATTACCTTTGTCTTCGGCACGAAAGCATCGAGCTTGATAGTCACAGTTTCCTCCCTATTATTGGTAGTGCTTATGGAGACCGATTCAGCGGTGATGCGAGTAGCAACGATGCTCATGCCGTTGCGAGCCTCAACAAACTTGAGCTCGGTAAATTTCTCTTTAGTAGTATCGGGTAGGCCGCCTTCTATAGACGGGGCTGGCTTGTCTTGGTTGGCCCCTGGCTCTAAGATAGCCCGAGAGGACGAGGAATCGGACACGGCGTAGGACGGCTCATGCTTGATAACAGTACGAGGCTCTGCGCTATCGGCAGGTAATTCGCGCTTTACAGCTGCCTTCGTTTGGGAGTCTTTGACACACGCTTTGATAGCCATGATTGCGATATCTAGGTGGCGTGATAGGGTAATATAAAGATGGCAAGAACAGCACGTGAAAGGCAAGAAAGCCTGGCAATAGCCAGTGGATGGCCGAAAATAGACGGCGCTTGGTCTCAATATCCAGCGTGGAGATTTCGAGGCCGCCAGACTTGATATATAGGCGACGCCAATCCAGGACTGCAAGACTTGGTGAGATAGAAGTAACGGAAGATACAGGAAGAGGCTCTCTATTTCTCGGGCATATATCTACATTCAAGGGCAAAGAAGATCGTAGGCCAAAGTCAGGTTAGATAAGTCTCATAGATGGCGCGAAGTGCAATATCAAAAGACGAAAACAACATATCACGATGAGGGCAGACCAAACACTAGATTGGGAAACTTCGTACCTTGGTGGAAGTAAAAGAAAGTACTGGATACAGCGATAGAAGAGCACCAAGACAAGCAAGTACTTGGGGAAAATTCAAACCAGCACAGCGTGCTGGCGGAGTCTTTTCCACGACTGCTCAACAGGATCTAATTATGGCAGAACAGTGCCTTGTTTGTTGCAGTTTTGTAGTCGGAGCCAGAGAGTTTATATCAAGGGGTTTGCATGAGAAACGCGTCTGTCGTCATGTACAAATCGAAGGTGCCCAATGAGAGCAGCTGTTTTTTATATTGAGAGCCGGTAGCCAACCAAGTCACAGAAACCTCATATCCACAGCCTGTAGCTAAAGTTGGCCCGAAAACTGACGTCTAGTTTTCTACTATATTAGCTCTGTAAGAGTATCTTGAGGCTGCTGCTTTGGTTCCAAGCCTAGCGCAGTACCTAGAGTAGCCACCTAGCGCTAGAGCGACAGCTATCAAGCTTTTACGCGGTTTAAATGAGCACATGCCTTTGCAAGCCCAACGGAGCCCTTTACAGCATTTCAATACTGCCTCCAAGCCCTCCGGCCACACCAGCGATATCTTCACATATAGCCAAGCCAACCAACACCGCCTTGAAGCCGGTCCCCAGACACCGTGAGGCCCAGCTAGCAAATTCCACAAGCTCTTCATCTCATAAAAGATACACCAGCAGCAGCCGGTACCAGCACTTGAGTCGCACAGCCTCCTTTCTGATCACCTTTCCTACCGCACTCTCATACCAGACGGACGGACGATACAGTTGTGTGCTGACACCCATCCGCCCATCTCGCTTGTTTGCCAGAACCCGATTTCAAACAAAAGCCAGGAAAATGCACATAGATAGGCACACAGGTAGTGAGCCGTTAGGCTCCCATGCACTAATACCTGATCCAGGGTTGAAGATCACGTGATGGATGAAATGTAGGGTTGTCGGCCGATTGATTGCCTTCTCCTTCCATGTTCTACATGCCAACGATAGCAAGTACGTACCACACGATCACAACTACACATGCCGTTTCCACAGGCCCCAAAAAGCTTTCTGCCTTCAAGATGCGTCTGGGAAACACGCCGCCGCCGTCTTCATGCTGCACACTTTAACAGGACACTGAATTGCGCCGTAGATCCCATGGTAAGGAGACAAGAACGAGGGAAAAGGAAAGACATGGTACAAAAAACATCTTAACCAACTCTATAAGCAGATAGATCCTTGAACTCCGGTTCCAAATTTTTAATGATTCATTTAACTTTTTTTATGTTACGTATGAAACATTTACTCCTCATCCTCCTCAGCCTCCAGGGTAGTCTGGGCGATACCTGAACTAATAGTTAGCACGATGCTCTGTTAGAGACGAGGCTCAATCAACTTACGGTCCAGATCACGCTGGCCAGCCTCAGTGATGCGGCGGCCACCCTTCTCCTCATCCTGCTCAAGGACACCGATCTTCTCAAGGGCCTGGAAGATCTTGCGGTCGACGTTGCCGGAGGCATCGATGTGCTTGGAAGGGCGAACACCGCGGTTCTTGGCGGTACCGTGGACCTTGCGAAGGCGGCCAACACCGACAGTCTTGCGGAGGTAGACGTGGCGAGCGACCGAAGCGGCACGGACGTAGAACCAGTCAATGTTCTGGGGGGGCAGCTCACGGCTGGAGCCAGTCTTCACGGTATCAACCCAACCTGAATAACGAGTCAGCACAATTGTTCTCAATCATAGGCCTAGCAGGAGCGGTTGGTGCTTACCGGGAATGGGCAGCTTGCCCTGACGCTTCAGGAAGGCAGCATAAGCGCCAATGAACTTCTGCGCCTACATTTCACAAGATCCTCTATTAGCAAAAATTCCGTCATCAGAGGTCTTTCGACCCCCTCACGCCTGCTCAATGGATCCAATATGATAGACAAGAAACTGTGATAGGACAGTACTTTCTACTCTCCCCCAGCCAGCGTCGAGCCCGCCGTTCATTTCAGATAGGAAACACCCCAAGTACAGCGCATTTCGTCTTTGTCAAGATATATTGTCCCAAGATTACATCAATACCAGTGGCGTTCAAAGAGACGAAAGGATTTTCAACAGTCCGTTCTTTGGCTGGATTGGCTTGTCTGGTTTTCGAGGAATCTCATGCTCTCTACTTGACAAGCAGCATAGTTGCTATCCTCTCTCATATATCGTAAACTGGCTGCGAGACGTGTAAAGGTTTGATGATTGATGACTTCCAATGTTCGTCGCGGGGAAGGCTTCGATTTCGTGGCTGGGGTCTTCTGCATTTTTCAGGTCATTCTTTTCGTGGGAAGTTCAAGGAAAACCTACATCAACGTCGCGAACGGAAACACCACCGTACATTTTGGCTGATTTGTGTTGTCGGGAGGGACTTAAAGAGAGGTTATAGAGATGTCGTGAGACTGGGGCTGGTCAAGAGAAAAATTGAAAGCCAGATATTATCAGCCGTCCAGCTCCCCAATTGGACGCTAGCAAAATAAAAAAAACTCCAGTTTGTGTGTGGAGTTCCCACTTTGGGCCTATCTAGGGCTCATGGCTCCACTTGAGCGTGGCGCGGTTAAACACCGGCTAATACGGATTAATTATCTGAGCTCAGATGCCTCTAGCCATGTGCAAGCCATGACAAGTGAGTGCTACATGACCCCCCCTCGTAGTATAGCAATAGTACGTGTAGATTGTGAAATGATTTGCCTCATTAAACATGATGAAAGATTGATGTCTAAATTGCTTTTTTTCCTAAACGCTATGCTATATTCGCCCTTTCATCCAACTGACTAACCCTCTTCAGCATCCATACCGTCATGTCTTCTCCGGTTACCGCCAGCACCTCTTGGGCCACGCTGAGTCTTCCCACCTCTCTTATTACCCTTGCTTTCCTGGAGCTGCTTCATCTCCATCTTAGCATGGCGCTGCGCCTCCTCAACACGACCTTGGAAGACCATGACCTCGCTCTTCTCAGTCGGGTATTCTGGAAACTTCATCCCCAGTGCTGCCTCAATACGCGTGAAGATTTCGATATCATATTGCGTCATGATGGTAATGGCAACACCCGATTTACCCGCACGAGCTGTGCGGCCCACTCTGTGTACATAAGTCTTGCTATCTTGAGGCAGGTCAAAGTTGATGACCAAATCAACCTTGGGGATATCCAAACCACGCGCAGCAACGTCAGTAGCTACCAGGATCTCACGAGACCCAGACTTGAACTTGTTCAGAGCACCTAGACGGGCAGTCTGAGACAGCTGGCCATACAAAGGGATGGCCCCAAATCCAAGTGTGCGTAGCAGAATAGAAATGCGCTGGGCCTCGTACTGCGTACGCGTGAAGACAATGGTTGTTTGGCCGGCGAATTCCGTGATGAGATATATCAAATAAGTATCCTTGTGCATATGGGGTATGAAAACGTAGTTTTGCTTCAGGGTTGAAACAGTCTGGTACTTGTTGGCACTGATGCTTACACGAACCGGGTCGCGCAGGGAGGCGCGCTGCAACGACTCAATCTTGGAAGACATAGTAGCTGAGAACAAGTAAGTGTTGCGCTCACGAGGCAAAAACTTGAGTATCTTATCCAGAATAGGGCCAAAGTCCATGTCCAGGAGTCTGTCGGCCTCATCCATAACCAAGTACTTGAGAGAACGTAATGAGAAGCCTTTGGTCTTCTCTAGGTGGTCGAGGATACGGCCAGGTGTGGCGACAATGACATGGGGCTTCTTACTCAGCGCAATCGATTGGGTGACCATGTCCAAACCACCAATGACGACGGCGCAACGCAGCGAAATCTGCGCGCCGAGAGCATCAAATACTTGACCAATCTGGGTAGCCAGTTCACGAGTAGGGGCAAGGACAAGAGCAAAGTAGGGCTGTGGTTTGTCGAGAAGAGCTTGGAGAATAGGAATAGAGAATGCAGCAGTCTGTATGGCCTTGTTAGCAATAGTATTTGGCCAACTTAAAATAGGCATGGCTCACCTTTCCACTGCCGGTCTCAGCAAGGCCAATGATGTCACGACCAGTAACAGCGGCAGGAATCGATTTCTGCTGGATGGGAGTGGGCTTCTTGTAGCCAAGGTTGTCGCAAGCTTCGCACAGCGCATCAACAACACCCTGTTAGATATATTAGACCGTATATTCCTGATATCACGTCCTTATTGATGATACCGCAACATACCAGTTCCTTAAAGGTTTGTGCTTCCTTCTCTTCCTCCTTGTCTTCTTGCACGGCGCTTTCTTCGGGCTCGGAATCAGACTCTGATCCAGCGCTGGCGCCAGCCTCAGCCTCAGCCTCGAGCTGCTTGGCAGCAGTCTGTTCCTCGTCATCATCTTCAGGATCCTCTTCAGACGCTTCCACGGGCTGGGGTGCAGGTTTCGTAGTCTTCTTTGGTAGCTCCTTCTTAGCCTTAGACTTCTGCGAAGTAAAAGAAGCGGCAGCAGCGGTCGTATTCTTAGCAGCGATGGACTTCTTGAGGTTCTTTGCCTTCATGTTTGCTTCAATTTTAGCCTTGTCGCGCATCAGCTTGGGCGTTTTCTTCGTCTTGAGGCCGTCGGCATCGTAAGAAAGCTTGCGCTTCTTCACGATATTTGCTGGCATTTTGCGGTTCGCTAGGTGGTGGTCCCGGTACACAGATGTGCTTGGTAGATATAGGAATATATAGCTAGTTGGTTGGCTTGAGTTTATCGAGCACTTAATAGCATAATGATTGAATATTCGTTGATTATACGCAACCTTCTCCGTTGTACGACTAAACTTCTGACGAGAAAAAAAGTTAGGCGGTGGGCTGCAAAAAAACGGCAAAACTCTTGACCGCTCTTTCCACGCCAGGGAACCCTACCAACTGATAATCGTAACCCTAGTATCGACTGCGTTCCATCAATAGCGGCTATCTTGAACTTGAATAGTGTTTGATTTGGAAGAGCCTCATGCCTTTACGGGGGATCAAAAAAATAACAGTTTTTAGAAAAGGATGTTTGTTGTCTTCTTTCATGGAAAAAACACCTAAAAGCACGTCTGTGGGTATCAATCGTGGCGCATTCCATTCAACAGTCCTATCCAACAAAGCCGGCATCTGTCAACAGCATGCATGCGTAGTACATAATAATTTTACCACCTTTTTTTTCTTTCTTTTTTTCTTTCTCTTTCCTTCTTCTTCAAGCCCATTTGGCTAGTAAAGCCATGACACCTGCTCCAAAGCCCACGAAGGACAAAGCAGCTAGCTTGACTCGGAGGGGCGAGCGGTTCATATCCTCGTTGAACATGAACTCATGAGCGAGTAGCTCAACCAGGCCGGTATACATGAGGATGCCGCCAGATATGGAATCAAAGATGCCGTTAACAAGGGTTTGGGTGTTGCCGTTGTTAGGGCGAGCACCAAGACCGGCAGCAATACCGATGGGGGCAGACACGGCGTACAAAAGCGACAACAAGAACGGCCACCACCCGCGACCCTGGGGCCAGTTGATGGCAGCCAAACGAGAGCCGAGACCGAGACCCTCCATCAATTGGTGGAAAACGAGTACAATAGTGAGAATAACAACCTCATCAGTTGTAGACAGAACCAAACCAATGAAAACACTGTGGAAGATAACACCAAACTCCAAAATAAGGATGCCGATAATTTGGCCGGAGAAGGCAAGATTGCTAACGGGGTCGTGCGACTGGACGTGGGGGCCATGGCCATGGGAATGCGGTAGGTAGCTCAGATCTACAGGAGCAGAAGGAAAGTTGTCCCTCTTTTCAGCCGAAATCTCGTTGTCAGAGATGCTGCTATTAGTGGGAGCAGCTTCATCGGCCATAGTGTCGGTATGGGCGCCGGCACGAGAAGTAGACCCACCCATTTTGCGGGCAATAGAGTCACTAAAGTGATTGGCCAGGGTTTCAATGAGAAGCATGAACAGAACGGTCATGAGGGCAATAAAGAAAACCCAGTCATACTCTCCAAGCCTATCAGCAAGGCATTCGCTGTGGAGAGCTTCCACGGCAGGGGACAAAAGATGCATCCATGCAGTGGCAATGATGACACCAGTACCAACGAACTTGAAGACGAAGAACAGCTTCTTAGGAGAGTACTTGGTGCTGATTCGACTTAGGAACAGGGGAAGAAGAGCGCCTAGCAGCGAAGAAGCCAGGATAATGAAGATAGAGGCGATTCTCAAGCCACGCCGGTTGAGATCGACCTCAGTTGAGCACTCAATTTCATGTCGACGATGGACCAAGCTCTGTTCGAAAGCCATTTTGAGCGAGAAATGGAAGTAGGAGTGGCTTGAAAGACAGACAACAGCAAGCTCGAAGCTCAGTAGATGAAGCAAGCCAAATTGAGCAAGGAAATGGAGGCCAGGTGGCAATGCGAGGAGCGCCTCGAGCTTTTAAAGCTGGTTGTCGCGGCGAGCGAGAAGAGAAGAGACGGGAGGGGACAGATGCTGGACAAAGCACGAGACAAAAAAGCGAGGAAAAGGAAGAAGGGAAAGTGATAAGACAGGATGGGGGGTGTAGGTGCAGGGCAGGTCAGCGCAGCGTAGGACGGTGTGGGGGTGGTGATTAATGCTGAAGAGAGGGGGTTATGTCGACGGTGGGTGTGAAGAACAGATGTGTGGCGAACGTGCTTGAATCTTGGCACTCGGGCGAGAGAAGAGGAGGGGAAGAGAAGGGGTAGAAATCGGCGGAGGGTGAAAGAGAAGGGAAGAAAGAGTGAGGGGAAGAGTAGAAAAGAAATCGCCAAGTTTTGTACTTGACCTGAGGACACACGGGTTCTTGTCTCGATCAGGAGGAGGACATTTGGGTGCGGAGCATGTAGAAGGTTTGCCAGAGAAGGAGGGCAACAAGATACTAGTTGCAAAAGTACAGGAAGAACCAAGAGGAGAAACTCAAAAGGGCCCAATGCATGTAAGGATAGAAAGAAGAAAGAGCACGCCACCGAGTTGTATACAGTCAAAGCTCCGTCCGATTGTCCATTCAATGTTTCTACAAAGCTGTACGCGCTGAAGCAGAGACTGAGAAAATAAAGGGCAAGTAAGTGAGCGGGGGGGGGAGGGAGACCAGCAAGAGAAACGAACATGGGGCTTAGCCGCAGGACTTACAAGAACCTTGATGGCCCATTGCACCAAGGGTATGAAAAAGAGGAATATAAGAATATAAACTGCATGGGTACATCTTTTTTTCTTTTTCCTTTTTTCTTTTTTTTTTCTTTTTTTTTCCCTTGACCGTATTCGACCATGATGTAATGGAGCCCACAATGGGAAAACCAACATTCTATTGGCTCAAGAACTCCTAATGACTAAGACAAGAAGCAAGAACAACGTACGTACTTTTTTTCCTGAGTTTTCCACGCTAACAAACTACGCCGAGACCCATGGAAACCCTGATGGACTGGCTAGCCTCTGCAGAAAAGCTGATAAATGTACTTTGACCTGGCATGGCGAACACTGGAGGACGTCGTGGTTGGCATCTTGGACACATCCAAGCTTGCGAGCTAATTGACAGGTTAATTAACTCTGGCATTGGTTCAAGCTTTTCCCTCCTGTGTCTAACTGCTCTGTGCTGCCAATCTGTCTCACCCCATGCTAAGGACGCAAGAACCTTGCTTCGAAGCTCATTCCAGCTATGGCTTCCCTTCCCTTTTGCCTTGGGACATTGTGCTGTTTGCTTGTATAGGTGAAGGCGGACCGGGCTAAGGCCTGTTCAACGACACTGTCTTTCGTCGCAAAAAATGAGGCCGTAGACCTGGAGAAGAAACAGATGCTACGTAGCATGTACATGCACACAGCACAGCATGAACATGAGGATAAGCACACGGCATGCCCCCTCCCCCCAAACGTGCAAACTGGGACATTGCTGGGACAAGATGTCATGTCTCCTTTATTCCAGTCTGCCAGGTCAGTCAGTCCGCGCCGTGGCTTGTGTGATATCGCGCCTCCACGGTTGATAACCTCTGTTATATCTGCACATGTTTTGGTTAATGTATTGTAAAGCACAGGCACTAGAATCTTGCGTTAACCCCCTTGAGCAAACTTTTCCATCTATGGCCATCAGGGTACCCATGAAACTCGGAACTTCATCCCAGTCGAGTCTAGCTTGGGCTCAAGTGTCTACTAGCTCTGGTAGCGGCCAGCTGCTGCCAGCTGCAGCACTCTGGAGACCTTGTGGTACCTTGCTGTAAACGACCACCAACAGCTCCTCCAGTTGGTGATTTTCCTTTCTTTTTCTGAATCCGTCTCTTCTAATCTATTAATGCATTTTTTTTTAAATAATAGTAATATGGCTACCCGGTACTTCTGACAGACCAACTGGAAGTCCCCAAAGCATTATCACGAGACCGCCGTTGCCAGAGTGCTCTTTCTTTTCCCCTTTTTCGTCTATTTGCATCTCTACCACCACGCAGCATCCAGCCTTCCTCTATCTGAAATAAGAGGCCGCAGACTCAGCCCCCTGAAACACGCATTGTTCCCAAGCGCGAGGGCCTTGGGGTACATAGACAAGGCAATTCTTCAACCAAAAGTCCTCCAAGTCGGTGACATTGCACGAACAAGTCCACGTGCCTTTTTGCAGTGCCTATGTCTAGCGGTCTTCGTGATTAGCCCCATAAATACCTAAAATCATCCGCACACACAACATCCAAGGCTCGCTCATGAACGCCTGGCCTTCAAGTCCACAAATCACCCAACCCATTTGATCGGCGTATCCAAGCTTCGATGTTTCTCAAGGTACTATTGATAGTCTGTGGGCTGCCTTTGTATTCCTAGCTCGTACTCCGACAGCTCCCTTATAAGGGGAGAATGATTTCGTAGCACTCCACCCATCCCACTTCGGATAGACACTGTCGTCAGTTAACATGGCTATTTAGCGGCATACCTTGAATCTTTCTTCATTCATGTATGACTGTCTCATGCCGTGCTCCCGTAAAGCGCAGCCCTGTGCCTTACTCTCCATCGGTTGTTTTGTTTGTATTGCATTGCAGCTTATCAATCGGCAGGCATGAGTGCCGGTTACGATCGAAAAAAAGCTATAACACAAGGAACTTTATGGATGACAACCCGCTTACTTGAAAAGGCTCAAAAAGAACCAGTAATCTAGAAGCCAGGAGAATAAAAAGGATACATGCCATCAAACATGCTTCGCCGAAACCTCCGCTTAAGGCCTTCTGGAGCCACTTGA
This sequence comes from Ceratocystis smalleyi, assembly GCA_003449175.1. Classification (NCBI taxonomy): domain Eukaryota; kingdom Fungi; phylum Ascomycota; class Sordariomycetes; order Microascales; family Ceratocystidaceae; genus Ceratocystis; species Ceratocystis smalleyi. Next base: position 24,358 of record NETT01000231.1, read on the forward strand.
TAAATACACGCCTCCGGCCCAATGTGTATCTGTACAGCAGCGCATCCATCCTATTGACATGGCATGAACGTGGAAGTCTCCTACATCCAGAGGATTGATTGCCCGCATGAAAGATAGAGAAAAGAATGAGATGACAATTCTTCAAGGGACCACCAATGTCCTGTCCCCGTGTCGGAATTGCTCGCTTGTCTTCTTGCGTGCTGCCAAGACCCCCCC
>NETT01000231.1:24588-35977 GCA_003449175.1 Ceratocystis smalleyi
AGGCTATTGCTACTGCTGATGACCTATAATACTGCTTGCTCCTCGGTACCGTCGATCAATATGACGTGAATCTTTTCATTGTCGTCATTCGGTCCCTTGTTTTTAGAATCCCAACTATAGTCGTCGCCCGTGCAGTTACAAAGACAAAGCCACAAGCGGAATGCAATGATGGGCTCGCATTCTTGTCTTAGATTGCATGCCTCGTCAAGTGACGGCAAAACTCAAGGTACACAAGCTTCAAGAGCATCAACCCTCTAGGCCTAAGGACAAGATAAGCATTTGCAGTGATCAACAAGTCTCTCGGTTAGCCGTTAGCCGCTAACCGGACGTACCCGTACAACAGAAATCTCATGACAAGCAAGGCCAGCAACTATCAAGCCCCACGCAAACATCACGGAGCGGTGAGGATAACGGAGACAAAACGGCCACAATAAAGCCACATTCACAATGGATATGCGGTTTTATAATGGTAATGTGACCCGTGAATGCAACCTACCTATAACGGCATCACTGCAAATGAAGTCAGTCCCTCGCGCCCTTCTCTCCCAACAAAAGGCCGAAGCACCACGAGACCTACTTGACAGTAAATGGCGGCCCAAGCAAGTCGGGTAGGCCGGGAGAACCCCATTCTATGCAGGATCCCTCTCTACGAAGAGTACTGCACTTCTAACCCAACCGTCCGGAAAGGCTGATCCCGTCTCCGAAAATCAATTGCAAAGCCCAGACCAAAAAGAAGGGCCTTGACGCGCCCCTCCCACAGGAGCCCTATACGCATGTTTTGATCTAGGCGAGCTTTGATCACTTCCCTGTACTCCTCCGAGTCATTGCCTGGCGGCGTAACAGCAGTAACAGTGACACCAGTAGAAGCATCATCGCCAGCAGTAACAGCAGGAACAGAGCTCTTTGTGACGCCCGTTGCAGCCAATGACCCTCGCGGGTTTCTCAGGGACGTGGGCCCGGTGGTTAGTGGTGTAACATGCACAGAGGTCGATACGGGAGGCGGCGTAGAAGGAGTGTACAGAGGCGAAGCAGGAGCTGGCAAATTCTCAGGCGGTGAGGAAGGCTTGGTGCCGGTCGCAGACAACGTAGCAGCCGCAGTGGCGGCAGAAGCGGGAGGAGATATGGCAGGCGGAGCGTCAAGACGCCATTCTATCTTTGCTTGGAAACTTCGTTCAAACCCGGATGTCTGCGCCGCAGGCAGTTCTACTGATGAGTTGTTTTGCGGACTTTGTGCTGGCACGGGTTTCATTGTGGAACCTAGCGCCTGTCCTACCAGCGGTTTTGGCTTTTGGGATGTCATCGCCACATTCTCGGTCTGCCTTTGGGTAGATGGACTCTCTATGTTGGCTGTTTTGCTTATGTCTGGCTCCACAGCATCGGACATGGCAGCCCCTCTCGATGGAAAACTCTTTCGCCAAAGCTCAATGCCCACCATCCAATCACTCTCATAGCTATACACGTTAAAGTCCAGCCTGGTGCCCAGCGTGCACAGCTTTCCCGCCATAACAGCATAGCTAGCACTAATGCTGCCCATGAGAGGGTTGATCGTCAGTGTTGCCGTAAGTGGCGTGCCCATGTGCTCCGGCAAAGTAGCAAATCTCGCACCGAGACTGATTCCACCACTTTTATTCAAAGTCCCGTAGTATATCTCGGCGCCTGTGCTAAATCGCCCAAAAATGCGCTCGCGCTCGCCGTCGCCAGGAAATGGCAATGGTGCCTTTTCGTCGTGGGCATGAAAGTTGTAGATACCACGTAAGCCCAGTAGCCCGCCATCCGAAGACGCCAGTCCCTCTACGGCGTAACGGCCGACGTCATATTGCGCTAGACCTAGTACCGTTCCGCCGTTGCGCAGAGTCTTGGACGATACCGCACTGAGTTGTACCTGAAGCGCAGACGAAAGCTTTTTCACGACAAGCGCTTCAAGCATAGATTGGGGCAGATAAAGCCGGCCGTAGAGAAGAGAGGGATAGGAGAAATTTGGGGCTGCTTTGGAGCCGTCAAGTGCGACTTTCGAAGCTGAAGGGACGGTATTGAGTGGCGAAAGAGAACGGTAAGATTGCATGCGCGAAGGAAGTGAGACCTTGTCCGATTGCGGAGTGAAATATCGCTGAACGGGGACAGAGGAGTAGAGGTATGATAGAGAGCCATCAACGATGCCAATAGTCCCGAGTTCATAGGATGTTGCGAACTGGGGCGTCGCCAAGGAAGACAGGGTCATGTGTAAGCCCTGAGGCGTATGGAAGTTGAGAAGGCCTGAGGTTCAACCAAGAGTCAGCATTCTCACTAAATCTTCCTGCTATGGATAAATGCATTTAGCAATAGACAGAGCCATAGGCGCATACCGTCGGCAGTAACATCAAGTGATGAGTATGAGTTATCCCGGTGCCAGCCTGTGGCATCGTAAAAGGCCTTTTGTACGGCCTCCATGAATTCTCTCATCTTCCAATGTATCTTCTTTCGCAGCTGTGAAAGCCCATTGATGGGATGGATCTGATGCTGCAGTAGACTCGTTATCTATGACATGTCACCAGGCGTTTCTTGACGGAACATGAAAGCTCCCTCCAAAAAGAATGCGTGGGAGATGAGCTTTATAGAGTCCTTACTGACGTCGTCTCAAATTTCTATGTGGAGATATTTCGGGTAAACCCAGGCTCAATGCCGAGTTAGTCATCCCTATATGCGTTGGTCCCATTTTCATAGAGCAAAGTAACGAAGCGTAACTTGTGTATTTATACTATGTCGAAGTCTTGAAACTCTGTTGCTTGGTTTTTGTCGACAATCACCTTATCGCAGCTTCTCCTCCATTTCCCCTCGTTTTTATCTGGTAGTTTCGTTTGTCTCCACATCGCCGGCTTCCCCTGGACGATACCCTCCAGCCTACATCGACTCTGACGATACTGTGTGGTTGTAAGCACCAGTCACACTCCAACCGAGATAGTGGCCGTTGCACTTGGTTGTACCAATGGCACTGTGGATGGCTGAGCTGTCGGCGAGCCCGGAGTAGTCTTCGAGAAAGCTTCTCAATATGGCGGCAACGTCGCTAGTAGTAAATCTATAAAGGAAGAATTAGCGTCACTCATTATTCACAACCATCATCTAAGCCCATACCTCAGAGTATCACTTGTTCCCATCTTACGGATGACCTGAATATAGCAGGACTTCATCACAGCCAAAGGAGTCAACTGGTTGAGCTCGGTCGCGATAAAGTATCCCGGCTCGCGCTCAAGGTACTCAGCAAGGTCGGCACAATCGCCACGGCGAGCCAAGGGACCAAAGTCAAGGCGGTAGAACTGGGCTGTTTTGGCCTGGCAATATCCCGCATCGTCTTGTTCGGCAAAGTACTTGATATCGCGGGCCATGGTCCTGGATACAACAGGGGCGGAGACCTTCGGCTCCCCAGAATGGAGCGCCAGAATCTTTCCCCCTTTATCATTCGGGCCCAGAAGGCTCATAGCCGGACGGTAAATTCCCTTCCTGGAAAGATGGGGAGCCTCGGCGCTAGTGTTGGCATCAAGTTTGAGGTATGCCTTGTTAGGCTTTGAGGCGACATCTGCTTTCTTGTAGCCTAGTGCCTCGTCACGGGGGGAGCTCGGAACAGCATTAATCTTTTTGTAACTCTGAGCCTCGACATTGCCAAAGCTAGGAACAACGTCAATTTTGCTATAACCCAGAGACTCGGCACGGCGGAAGTTGTTGGCAGCACTAGACGGGTGGCAATACCCCCGTGCATGAACATTATGGGCATTGCTCGGAATGCTATCTTGATGGACGCAAGCATTGATGTCGTTCTTAGTTTCAGCAACCTCCGCTGGTCCACGGGGCTTATCGTCGGCATTCAGTAAGTTGGGAGACGGAACATCAATACCGCTATCAAGGGGCTTATAGCCCTTGGGGACCAGTTCTTTTGCGTATGGAGATGGAAACCCGGTCTGTCCAGTCTTTTGAACAAAGTCGTCGACAGAGTTGTCGTTAGCCAGGGCGGGTGCTAGGATTTGCGGGCCTGGAGTAGTAGCTTGGTTGTTTTTCAGTGGTACAGCTGACACCAATATGGGCAGCGATACAAGCAAGAAAGGGAATTTCATGATGAGATGGCGGTGATGTTACTTGCTGTGAAGATCTTTGTAGTCGGACAGGTCGATCTGGACTGATGGGGACACAGAAGCAGATACCAAACTCCTAAAAGACCTAGGGGAGAACGGGCCTTTTATCCACTCTTTCTCAATATACTGATGCCTTTGACATGGCATTTCCAATCCGATGAAAGTCACCATGGCTTTCCTTTTTCATGCCGTAGTCAACATCGGACTAAACTGGCCGCCAGCCACCCGCGCAGCACCATATACAAGCAAACAATGATGCTTTCGCTGCTTGTTGGGACCAATTAGTCTCTCTCCAGGCCCAAGCATTTCTCTACTTCAAGATTCGGTCCGGGCCCGTATGTTTGCTATAGCAAATCAAAGCGATAGTGCGGTTTAGAGCTTGTATCAGGCGTAGATATGCAGCAGTACCGAGACATGACTCCCGTACTACAGGCATGCTCTCGGTAAAGCAAGGCAAATTCTTGCTTAATACAAGCTTGCTTGTACACATGAAAACATATATTCCGTAGCCAGGCCTCCCAGGTTCCAATGGGTTCCAATGGGTAGACAGCACAGCAAGTATCCGTCGTGTAAATCTCACTGCCACGCCATACACTACGCGACTACAAGTACGCTTTATATGTCAAGCTTACTTTGTTCTTCCCATCCTCCGCCGCCAGTTCCGGGGCTGTGCTGTTCCAACAGTGTTTGCAGCGATGGGATTACCCCGCTCTATAAAGGCCGGTCCTCTACTCTACGGATAGGCTAGCTAGGTGCTAGGAAGACGGCAATTATGGTGATGCTCAAATATAAATATATACATTACCATAGTACAATAGACCGCGTAAGGCTCACTATCAAATTTGATAGCGCATCTGGTACGACACCTAAGGCTACATTGAATATTTTGCACTGATGCTTCCCCCTCTTAATCTCTAGCCCTTTTCCTTTATCCGTGTCCCATCTCCATCTTATTAACTTCACGATAAGCCGCTGTGGCAAAAGTTCATGACATGGAGACTTTGGCGGTTTTTATCACAGATCCATCTCACCGTCTCTCAGTGAAAAATTGCGCAATTCACTATACTATTTCTGATCAGCCATGTTGTATCAAATATGCATTGTGTCGTGGTATCTTTACATGCGGTAGATCACTCAGATTCGTAGCAGTAAATAGATAGGAAAAGAAAGGACATAACCATCATTGAGCAAACAAAAAAAAAAACAAGAAACGGAGATATAAAAAGAAAAATATAAAAGGCTTCGGTGATATCACTTCCACACCAACAATGAAGAGCAAAAATGGCAAGAAAAAAAAAGACGGAAAAAACATCACTACAGATCAGCCGCCTCCACGTTGCCTACTCAGCCAGAGCCTGGCTAAACAAACAGCAAGTCCAATTTCCAGGCATGTTCTGTCGCCTTTTGTCCGTTCTTCTGGGATACAAGAAAACTGGAAACACGAGTCAAATACACCTTGAAATGATCACCTACCACATCTTGATCGCCCCAGTTATTCATTTTCAACCTACACCACCTCCTGCAGCATCAGCCCCTGGTATTCAGCCTGGATGGCAGTCTCGGGATCAGTGCAGTTTACAGGCTTGTGAATGCGAAGCAGCGACAGGAAATAGTCCTCCAAAGGCAGCAGGTTCAGCAGAATACCATTAGCATTCCATGCGATGCCGCATACAATACCACCCGCCACGGCATCGAGAACAAAGTGGTTGGCGGTCGAGACAATGGCAGTTAGAATCAGAGTAGGGTATGAAAGGCCAATGACGACAATAGCAATACGCTTCCACGATGAAGGGCGGAGACCAGCGATAGGGAAAGTGGCAATAGTAAGGCCAATCAAAAGCGAGTATCCAAAATGAAGCGAGGGCATGGCAGCTAGATAGGCAATGTTAGTCAAAATATGAGGCAATACGGGATGGGATACAGTAAGATCTGAGCTCCCAGTCAAGGGTTATCAAAACTTACCATACTGGTTGCAGAATTTGTTGGTGGTCCACACACTGCTTTCGCCAGCGGTGCTGTGCACAGTATCGACAAAGCCAAAGCTCTTGGCCTCTGCGGCATCCTCGCCATCATAAGTAGGGTCGCTGAGTAGACGAGGAGGCATGCAAGGCCAAATAGTGAAGACACAGAAGGCAATCAAATTGCACAGAGCCATAGCGCGGCGGCGAGATTCGTACAGGCCAGGACCAGCCCAAGTAAGGATGTCGGTAGTAGAGCCGTTGGCAAGAGACCGACGCTTGCTAGCGGTGGTGAAGTAGTACAGGAGGACGAGGAAGAGAATGGTTCCAGGAATGTGGATGAACGAGTATGTACGGTTGATCCAGTGCAGCAAAGTCGGATGTGCCAAGAACCAATCCTGCACAGGACGCTCAACAAAAATACCGAGGGCTTGCTCGATATGGATCAGGGTAAGGGCGTGCTTGCGAGCGACATTAACAGTGCCCTCAACAAGAGTGAGGGCAGTGACAGCTCGGCCAATTTGATATACCCAGTACAGAAGAAACCAGTACCAGGCTTCAACCAGGAACGGGAACTTCTGCAAGATGCGGCTGACTAGACGGCTTTCATAAACCGCGGTGTTCGGCGTTGTCAAGGTTGTGTTGAGGAACGGCAAGCGCACGTTGCGGCGGCGGTATGGCGACTGATCAACGCCTCCCAGCACACGAGTAGAAGAGCTGCTCGAAGAAAACGATCTCTCGCTGTCACCAGAAGGCGACTTGCTGCCGTTGCGGCCTGGCAGATCATAGTTGAGGCTGTCGGAACGCTTGCGATACGACTGGGCGTTAGAGGTCCAGCCGCGGGCATATGGAATATTGTTGGGCAAGGTGTTTCGGTTCAGGTAAGCGCCTCCAAAGAGGAGGGTCACCACGACGAGTGGTTCGGCAACAGCACCGATACCCATGTTGAGAGTTCGAATGGGGTGCTAGTAAGCGTAGGGTAGAAGATGGTAAAATAAATACAAGTACCAGCGAGTCTCGCGAGGAAGTCAGGGTCTCTTTTATCAGGAAATCGACGGGGTGGCAGTGCTGATAGATGGACGACAAACAGGACAGTCGGTGTGTATGGTATATCTACTGCAAGGAGCGTGAAATCAAAGGAAATTATAAAAAAAAAAAAAAAAAAAAAAAGATACTGCGCTGTACAAGGAATACAATGAGCCAGAGCCTGCTCGAACAATAGGAAGACCAAGAAACGAATATGGTGGAGAGAAAGAGCGATTAGCAAAGGGGCCTTTCGTGCCGCAAGATTGATGACGATGCTAGTTGAGACTTGCTTCAGCAGCAAACGGGACGCCACCAGAAGAAGAACAGAATAAGAAATAAAAAAGGGCGGGGAGGCGTTGGTCCTGGCTGAGAAATGGTCCAACAGACAAGTAAGGATAAAAAGAGAAGAGAAAGGTTGAAGAGGAGAAACCAGGCTGCACAGGCAGGGAGGAGGCGATAGTAATAAAGAAGGTGATCGTGGTTATAATTACAGGGAAAGCGGAGAGAGAAAATAGAGAGAAAAAAAAAAGGGGAGCCATAAGAGAGAAAACCTTCCAGTCAGTCAGGGGGCTGCAAGAAACGGCCAATAGCCGGGAGTCCGATGTCTAGGCCCTTCACCCAGCGCATTCCCTAAGCTAACGTTCACTAAGCTGTGTACGGGCATAGCAACTAATGAGAGTCACGGCTGTTTCCTCTTCGGATTTCTCAAAGCGGGCGGGTTTAGCACACCATCCTTCAAGTCTATCGTCGATAGAGGGCCCAACAGCCCAGCACGCTTTTCTTACAGTGCCCTCGTCCCCCCTAAAGCACGGCCAAGTCCCCAAGTCCCTCGCTAGTCCACACTAAAAACACGGGTTTCTCCAGAGCCGTAGCCAGCCACCAACCACCATCAGGGCCCGCATTCAGAGTCTACCATGCTAGTTTGATAGCTTCTGCTGCCTCCAGTCAGCCTCCACATGTCCTGTAACAAATGCCAAAACCATAATGCCGCACCAGCCAGCGTCTGATCGCCGACCAAAGCAGGCAAAAAAACAGGCATCGCAGCTTGTGCCGCATAGACAAAGAAAGAGCTTGGTTGGTCTCGTCTCCGCTTGTCTTTGATAGCTCGAGCTAGCATCTGGTTTCTAACCCTCCGGTCTTCTGTTTCTTCCACACGGCGGATTCTGTGTGGATTTCAAATAAGAAGCAAAACAGCAGCTGCTCCCATCGCATGAAAAGCAAAAAGCAACAATATTAATAATAAGCCCTACCATGCCATGTTTGAATTAGAATGAAAATTATCCCGAGAATTATTCACACACCAAAGTCAAGCCGAGGCCAAGCTGCCGCTAGCAAAGCCCTGCTGTTTGTATCGTTTACTTTGCGACGCCACTCCTCCCCACCGCAGATGGGTGTACCGAGTACATCTTGCTCATCAGAACGCCCTGCCTTTCCAGGTGCTGGGAGCCAGTGATTCCCCATATCTGCTACTTATGCGGGTCTCTTTTTTCGATAAATACGGCCAATCAGAGCCAGCCAGCCGAATCCCCCTGAAATGCTGCCCTGAGATGCCAAAACAGGCACAAAATAAAAGCCATCTTGTCCTTCCTTCGCCCAAGGCATTTCTTCAAGAGGAGATGTGATACAATGCCGGGCCTTCCGCGGCGCAGCGATTAAAAATTATGTGAACAAAGGGTTGGTTGATCCAATGGATCACATAAGTTCACCACACGCCATAACGAGGGGCGCCCTTGCTTGCTCAACAAAAGTTCGCCAACCCTAATGCGCCGTTTGATCTTGGCAATGCTAGTAGACGATACATAGACACATATATTCAAATCAGCAAACCCTAATGAATCAATGGGCTGTAGGGCTTGATATTGTTCTGATGTACATGAGATTATACTGTAACTCCTATCTCGCCACAGATATCCTATCTGGTCCTGGCACTATCTGGCTGCAACTCTCCGTCTCTTGTGTACAGGTCTACCTCCAAGCTGTCTCTTATCGTGCCAAGCTGCTCACCACTGCTCCCAAGCTTAACCCGAACAACCTACTCGCACTTGAGCCACCGGATTCTTTGACATGGATAAGCCTACGGATATTTTGTTATAGGGGAGCCTCTAGGCCCTAGATCATCAACCCCAATTTTACACCAATGCCAGGCTGCAAGATTCCAGACATTGATCGATAGATACCTAGCTAGCTGCCTGTCTGGTTGAAACAAGACAGTAGCCGTCTGAACAATTTTACCTTCAGTCCCACTCTAGGGCCCCGTGGTCAGAAATACAGGGGGTTCTTTGCTCTCAGACTAAAGGCGGTTCTAATCTTCCCACTGCACACACATTCTAACTTGACGTGGATCGCCTTCTGTGGGCTATCGAAGAAGCTTGGCCTTCTGGTGCAGTAAGCAAGGCATCTGCTTATTGTCTTGGCCATTGCGCGGCTTTCATAACAGGGGAGTCGTCATCAGTGGTATCGAGCTTGTCGTAGTGGATTCTTGCACGCGGCGCACTTTTTCTTTAATGCACTGCCTTGCACAGCCGAATTCACCATGTCACCCCGAACCTCCGCCTTTCCATTCTTGCCCCTTGACATGAAGGCCCCCGGATTCAACGCCACTTTGGCTACCTGCCAGAGGCTCAGGGCGCTCCTTAACACTCTTGATACGGGCCTAAGTGTTGTGTGGGCGTAGGATGTATTCACCCGTCGTATTACTGCGAAATAACAGTAGGTAGACGTAAAATAATACAAGTGTTGTGTGGGGTTTGTGGGACTTGTAGTTCCGAAGTTTCCGGCACTTTTCCCTTTCAGGTTGGTGTTGCTTGTTACATTGAACTCCTTTTGAAGTTCCAATACTGGAAATAGAATGGCGATGGTCGTTTGCTGTAGCCTACAAGTAGAATTGGAGCCTGGAATGTAAGCCCAGGAGCTTGACGCACTGGCATCCCCGGGAGCGGGATTCGTGGCTTTCCGGTGGAAAGACTTTGATCATTGACGATACCTGCGATGGCTGAACTTGGGAACTGACAACGCTATTGTAGATCCTCGCACTATATAACGAGTGCACCGAATCACTTTGGAGAGGTAAGGTGGCAGCTGATCCTGTTGTTTATATTGATGACAAGTGTCGGGCTCGTATCTTTGGCGTTTATTTATCTCATTTAATGCATATACTAGCTCTACAACAATGCGATAGTATGCTCTAGGCGGGAACAGACAGAGAATGCCATCTTCCGACACTAATTTCGGACAGTAAGCAGTTGCAGGTGTGCGTGGGCTTCAAAAATCTGCCGTGGCTTTTGCGTGTCCAGGCTTCCAGCCAAGAAACTTATTTACTAGACACTGCCCGGAGGAAGCACTTTCCAGACGGCCAGAAGTGATAGGGATGCATAGATTTGAAGCATCTCCTTTTTAGGAATTTGAGATAAGGCCAGGAGGCCTGTCTGTCGGGTTCTAGGGTCGGTTACCGGCTACCTGGTCTACGTCGGCTTGGCGACGGAAGACCTGGAAGCTCAACTTGAATATATATTTGTCTTCTGCAGGAATCACAGAGATCAAACGACGCCGGCTTGGCTGTTGGACGAAAATAACACTCTGCAAGGTTCACGATAGAGTTTTGATGAGCGAAGCGCAATTGCCCACTTGTTGCTCGCTTTGGATCTATCGTGGTTGAAGTACAAAGGAAGCCGGCAAACAACAACAAGCAAAACAGCGAGCAGGACAAAAGAAACGCAATGGGGAGGAGCAAGTTGCAGCTCAGCACCCCAACTTCCGAGAAAACACACCTACCGCCGTGCCGTCCCTTTTCACGTGCCAATGCGGCATACCCTCCACTTAGGGTCAAGTTTCTCTGCCAGATATCTGCAGCTCCTGTCTCCTGCGAGAAGCTTTCGTACAAATATCGTGCGCCAATTTCCTGCCATTGCCTCACCACTGCCACCGATGGCTAAAGGTCTTGGGCTGCCCACAACCTGAGACTGGGAACCGTATTTCCGCATTCACGTGGATGGGCCGCACGTGATATTCTTCCAAGTCGCCGTGCCCGGAACGCGCCGCTAGGACTCTAGCGACGGAGCCTCGGTTCAGCCCTTTCGTCCAGTCCACCTTGTAGGGTTTCGGGAGTCCCAGCTTCCCTCCAAGGTGATCTGTATTTGGGCAGTTGTCTTGCATCCAGTTCTTGAAATCGGCCCTGGATGCGTCGTTTTTCCAGCGTCTGGCTGCCGCCAGTGACATCGTCCTTTCGGGTACCAGCAGACCCGCACTCTTGCAGCCCTCCTTGGCCAGCTGGGCAGTGCCTGGCTTCCTCATTCGCTTGTTGATCCG
>NETT01000232.1:0-35167 GCA_003449175.1 Ceratocystis smalleyi
CCCCCCCTCCCCCAAACCTTCAGGGACACCAGAAATTCCTTCCATCTACGCTGGGCCCATTCGTGGCTTGAGTTCTAGCTGTCTGGAGAGGAGCCAAACCTAAATATTTTCTGGCGGCAAGCTGCTTTTGCTTGCTGCTCAAACAATCTACCTCGGCTTCGAGTCTTCTTTTGCTGCGTCAACAATCATCGAGTCGGTCGTCGTTGATCTCTGTCGCTTTACACCTCCTTCAGCGCCCACAATGGGTGCCGAGCTACCCACATCCTCAAAAACGGCCTCTGGTCTGTTGCGCAAGAAGCAAAAAAGAACCCACACTGAGACTGGCGCCGCTTCATATAAACGCTCACTGGCTCAATTATACCAAAAATTTATTATCGAGACTATTTTGCGCCAGAAACCTCTACCACCTTCAAAAGATGGCCGCCATGTCTCCATGGCTGTCTCACCGGCAGACCTCGTTGATGAACGTCGCAATCGTGCCTACATCACAAACTACATCCGCTCTAGTCGCTACACCGTTTGGGACTTCCTCCCTAAACAGCTCGTTTTCCAGTTCAGCAAACTCGCCAACTTCTACTTTCTTGTTATTGGTATCCTCCAGATGATCCCAGGGCTCAGCACCGTCGGACGCTACACTACAATTATCCCCTTGATCATCTTCGTTGCCTTCAGCATGTCCAAGGAGGGATACGATGATTACCACCGCTACCTCATGGACAAGGTCGAAAACCGCAGTGTTGCCCGTGTTCTGGGTTGGGAAGGCCGCAAGAAGAGACGCCGCATGAGACTTTCCCGCGCAAAGCCTACCGACAACGATCACACAGATGACCGTGTTGCTGTGCTGTCCGGACAGCTACCAGAAATCCCACTTACCGACGATTGGCATCGTGTTGCATGGGAAAATATCAAGGTTGGCGACATCGTTCGCCTTAAGCGGGACGACAACATCCCTGCCGACATTGTGCTTCTGCATGCCACTGGCCCCAACGGCATCGCCTATATCGAAACTATGGCGCTGGATGGCGAAACGAACCTTAAGAGCAAGCAAGCTTGTCCTCTGTTGGCTGAGCGTTGCCGTTCCCTTGAGGCAATCCAAAATTGTAGTGCCGAAATCGTTTCCGAAGACCCTAATGTCGACCTCTATAGCTACGAAGGCCGTGTGAAAGTCGACGGTCAGACAGCGCCTCTTACTCTGAACAACATCATCTTCCGTGGCTCTACATTGCGCAACACCACCGAGGCAATTGGCATTGTCGTCAACAGCGGCGAAGAGTGCAAGATCCGCATGAATGCCCACAAGCACGTTCGCACCAAGAAACCTGCTATCCAAGATCAGCTGAACTACATCGTTCTCATGCTTGTCGCGGTTGTGTGCATTTTGTCTGCCGGCCTTTCCGTTGGCTATGTCGTCTGGAAAAACGACACTGAAACTGACTCTTGGTATATCCGCAATTTCATTGGTAGCGTACCCATGTCAGAGATCATTGTTGGCTACTTGATCATGTTCAACGTCTTGGTTCCTCTATCTCTGTATGTCAGCATGGAAATTATAAAGATTGGCCAGTACTACTTTATGGATGACATTGAAATGTACGATCCAGTCAGCGATACTCCTATGGTCGTCAACACCACTACTATTCTGGAGAATCTGGGTCAAGTTAACTATGTCTTTTCCGACAAGACTGGGACACTAACCGAAAATCTCTTGCGTTTCCGTATGATGAGCGTCGCCGGCATGGCTTTTGTCCATGACATGAACATGGATCATGACGAAGAAGTCCGACGTGCCAAAATTGAAGCAAGACGGCAGGGGAAGGTCCGGGGTCCTGTGACAATTGACGATCCCGAGGCTGATGAGTCCAGCTCCCCGGATCCTATGCCTCTCGTTCGCGTCGACTCTGAGACAAGCACTAGACTCCGGTCCCAGTCTCGCTTCAAGCCTGTTCAGGGCCAAGCCGAGCTTAAAACCGAAGATCTCCTGGCCTATATCACAGCCCGCCCCGATACCGAGTTTTCCCGCAAAGCCCGCCATTTCCTAATGTCGCTAGCCCTGTGCCATACGTGCCTACCGGAAAACAAGAACGGTGAAATTGTTTACCAGTCGGCGTCTCCTGATGAGCTTGCTCTGGTTGAGGCTGCCCAACAGCTGGGCTTTGTCATGATTGATCGCCCCGCGCAGACCATCACTCTTCAGTTCCCTGATGCCAATGGATCTCCGACCACAGAGTCCTACGAGGTTCTGGATGTGATCGAGTTCAGTAGTAAGCGAAAGCGCATGTCTATCATCATCCGCATGCCTGATGGCAGGATTTGTGTGTTTTGCAAGGGTGCTGATAATGTTATTACTGAACGCCTTGCCCAAAGCGAGCTGGCTATTCGCAAGGCTCAAGCAGCCGAGCGCCATGCCAATGAACAGCGCAACATGCAGCAAAGGATGATGCATCGGGCTAGCACAGATGGGGGCAGAGACAGCTTTGGAAATGGACGCGCCTCTTTCCAGGCTCACCGGGATCCTGTGGCTGCTGCTGCTCGGCAATCCACCGACAGTGCCAACTATCGCACCCCCCGGCAGAGAATAGCCAGATCTGATTCTGAATATCTCGATGGAATGGTTGACGAGAGGGTTGCTGCAGACGATGGTGCTATTTTCGACAAGGTATTCCGCCATCTGCATGACTTCTCTACTGTGGGTCTCCGCACTCTAATGTTTGCACACCGCTACCTCGAAGATAATGAGTACCAGGCCTGGAAGCACAGGTTTCACGAGGCTTCTACCAGCTTGGAAAACCGCCAGCAAAAGATTGAAGAGGTTGGCGAGCTCATTGAACAACAACTGGAACTTGCGGGAGTTACTGCTATTGAAGATAAACTCCAGGACGGCGTTCCCGAGACTATTGATAAACTACGCCGGGCTAACATTCGTGTTTGGATGATTACCGGCGATAGACGCGAGACTGCCATCAACATTGGCCTATCAGCCCACGTTGCTCTGCCTTGGTCCAAAATGTACATTTTGAGCGCCACGGGATCCGGTGACCTCCGCAACACAATAGCCGGGGCTTTGGCAGACATTAGCAGCGGCACGATCCCCCATTCTTGTGTTGTCATTGACGGCCATACGCTGAATGTCGTCAACGATGACAGATCTTTGCATGACTCCTTCTACGAGCTTGCTATCATGGCTAGCGCTGTAATTTGCTGCCGAACATCACCGGCCCAAAAGGCTAGCATTGTCAAGCGCATCCGAGATCATGTACCAAAGTCTATGACTCTTGCTATTGGAGATGGTGCCAACGATATTGGAATGATCCAGGCATCGAATGTTGGTATTGGAATTTCTGGTCGTGAGGGTCTTCAGGCTGCGCGTACTGCCGACTATTCTATTGCACAGTTCCGTTTCTTGCAGCGGCTTTTGCTTGTCCATGGCCGGTGGAACTACATGCGTACTGGCAAATACATTCTGGCGACATTCTGGAAGGAGATTGCCTTTTTCCCCACTCAGGCCTTCTACCAGGGCTATACCGGATATACGGGCACCTCTTTGTACGAGAACTGGACCTTGACAGTGTTTAATGTGCTGTTCACGTCGTTGCCAGTGATTGCACTTGGTGTGCTTGATCGCGATTTGAAAGCCGAGACTTTGCTTGCTGTTCCTGAATTGTACTCGTACGGCCAGCAGAACAAGGCATTTAACTTCCGCAAATGGGCTGGCTGGATGTTTATGGGCATTTCGCAGTCGGCAGTGCTGTTTTTCTTTACATACCTGCAATATGACAAGCTGCTGTTTGACCAGGACACATCTCTGTATGCCATGGGATCAGCCCCTTTCACTGCCGTGGTGATTTTCATCAACTTTAAGCTTTTGTAAGCAGATCTTTGAACTGATTTTCTTTTTTTTATGATTATGGGAGGCCAGGCGAAAATTTACTAACAATGACGGGCACTCAGGGTTCTCGAAATGCATTCCAAGACTATTCTGTCATGGGCTGTGCTTCTGCTTTCAAATGTGGCCTGGTGGCTGTGGATGATCATCCTCTGCTACATGACCTCCAACGCTCTGAGCCAGTACCAGACATACCACGCGTTTGTGGAAAACTTTGGACAGAAACTGTCGTGGTGGGCCACGCTGTTTGTCGTTCTGATTGCCATGATTATCACGGAGCTCGTCTCGGAGGCTCTGATCCGCGTGTATTTGCCCGAAGATATTGATTGGATGCAGCGCATTGAGAAGAACAACGAGGTTGACCGGGTGGTGGCTGACATTGAAGCCCAGTCGCACATGGCCAAAGACCTGATTCCGGAGAAGACAGCGCCGGCGTATAATATTATTGAGGAGGAACTAGATGAGGCCGTGGTAGTGGAGGCCGATGAGGGCCAGCCAGCGGCGAGAACAGGACGATCTAGAGCGATGTGATTTATTTTGGGCGGAGTATATATATATCATGAGAATCTTTGGAGGGGGTAGGAAGTCTGGAGTTTTGGAATTGTTTACTTCATTTGGCAGCGCTGATTTTTCTGTAAATATTCTCTTGTTCTTTGTTTTGAGGCAGCCTTTTTTTTTTCTCTTATTCTCTTCCTGTTCTTTTGTGTATTGCATATAGCAGTCAATTTCATCTGTTTCCTGTTTCAACTTTGCGCTTGGCATCAAGTCGTGATGCGAGGGCGAGTTTGGGGGCCTTGGGCACTTTTGATACAAAGCCAAGGCAGAAAACAGGTAGGCGACGGGTGAGTGGCTGCTGTGGTGGGGCCTCAGCCACACCGCGCCGCGTCATTGTAGCACACACAGTCGCAGTACAGCACTTAGCACTATTACCACTGCCAGAGCTTAATTAGTTCTGGTTATTTCCTATTCTATCCTAGCTCTTGCGCTAATAAGACCCGTATGGCTAGGACCTAGAAGCGGCAGTTGCGTCAAGAAGCTCAGAAAAAAGAAGAGGAAGAACGGAGCAGGGGACTGACTGGCTTAGCCTCGCCAGGGACCTGCTAGCCCGACCTAAGGGGAAGCAACAAGGGAAATAATGTGGCCCCTCCTCCTCTTGCTCTGTTCTGTGTCCTGGCCGCGCCTCCCTCCCCAAAAAAAGAACAAAAGAAAACCATGGCGTCATGCGTGGACGTAAACAACAGACAAGGGACAAGGGGAGCACCAAAAAGCAACAGCCGTAAGGCAGTTGCATTCTATTATGTATTTGAACGGGAAAGAGCAAGAGCGAACCAAACAACTACTTTCCTTTTCTTCTGTTCTTTCCTTCTCTCTTTCTTTCCTTCATTTATTTATTTTCCATTGCCCTCCAAACAAACAAAAACAAAAGACTTCCTCTCGCTTGTCTGCTTTTTTATTGTTGTTTTATCTCTTCTTTGTCTGTCTCGAGTCGATTCTCCCCGTTAGGCAGGAACGCAACATACAACTTCCTTTTTCTTGGTCTTGTTGCGACGAAAACTTGCCCGTTTAACACCCATTTTTTTATTATTCGTCTTCTACTTTTATTTGATTCCTCGACAACACCACTCAACCAAAACTTCTAAACCCCCCCCACCCCCCCCCTGACTCCCAGCCCCTGGCCCCCTCACCATGCCTTATCGAGACCTTCCATACTCCGACGACACCATAACCTCCGGCCAGCTCCTCCGTCGTGGCATGTCTGTTAACCACACCCAGAGCGTAACTCTCGGCATCATTGCTGCGTATGTCGTAGTCATAGCCATCCTGTGGAACGTGCCCTACATCCGATGGGTCCTATGGCCCTTCAAGATGCTGGTGATTGCGTTCCACGAGTTTGGCCACGCTTTTGCTTGCATCTGCACCGGCGGCCGCGTCAAAAGCATCTCGCTTGATCCCCACGAGGGCGGAGTTACCCACATGCGCGGCGGCGCCCCAGCCATCACTCTGCCCGCGGGATACCTTGGCTCGTCGTTAATTGGCGCCCTGTTGACCTTCTGTGGCTTTAATATCGTTGCCAGCAAGATCGCCAGCTTGGCTCTTGCCGTGGCTTTTCTCTTGACTATCTGGTGGGGCAAGCGCGATTGGCTGACCGTGCTGACTGTGCTGTCGGCTGTCGGCCTTCTTGTGGCCTGCTGGTTCATCAACCACGCCGAAGCTCTGCGATTTGTGGTGGTAAGTTTCATGCTATGCCTTCCTTCCCACGCCTTCCTTCCCATGCCCCCCCCCCCCCGGTGGGTGGCAGCCTGCCTTTATTCCTGAGCTAACCCGTGTGCTTTTCTCCGGCTGTAGCTCTTCATCGGCGTCATGTCGTCGCTTTACAGTGTTTGGGATATTTGCGATGACCTCATTCTTCGCAAAGTCAACGAGTCCGATGCCAGTGTCTTTGCGCATCGCTACGGCGGCTCATCGCGTGCCTGGGGCCTGGTGTGGAGTCTAGTCTCTCTGATTTTCATGATTGGCGGCATCGTGGCCGGAATCGCGGCATTCCCCCAGTCGTTTTCAGAGCAGAAGCAAGATGCTGACAAGTTCTTGCCGACCTTGAAATTCTAACACAGTCCAAGGGAGCTGGACGACGGCAGGAGGGAATGAACTACTAAAATATACATGTGATACCAGTCTCGGCAGATATGAAGCAATGCATTTAATAAGAGGCAACATATTAACAATGATGTTTAGACTGCTTTGGGGCGCTAGGCCCATTGTTAGACCTTATTGTGATCCGTGATGGGAAAGGCTCGGGTGTGGCAACAAGACAAGTTGCTGGGTAGTCCGTAATCCAATAGAGCCCTTCTCACTCTCAAAGTCGCCGTTGCCTTGGCTGCTGCCCTTGGTCTTCTTGGTCTTCTTTTTCCTTGCCTTCGCCCCTTGCTGCTCGCTGGTCGGCCTCGCTTGAGCCAGCTCTGCGTCCTGTATGTCCATACTCGGTTCCTTCTCTCCCGACTTTTGCTCCATCTTATCCTTCTTCTCCTCCTTCTTCTTCTTCTTCTTGTCCTTCTTCTCCCTCTTAATTGCCTTCCGGCTCTTTCCACTCACCCCCGGCCTCTTTTGGCTTTGCCCTTTCTGGCCTTTTTGCGGAACTATGATAGCGGTTGCCTTACAACCGCCCCGGAATCCCTAGGGATTAGTCTCGGTTTGAGCCTTCTTGATAGCCTTTACTTGCGCACTAAATTCTCTGTTCACCCACCGCCAGTATTCAGACCACGTCTCGCCCCCAGTCTCGCTCTGGGCTAGGTGCAGCTTCTCCACCAAGACCATGGTAACGTGGATCACACCCTTAATGGCTTCGCCCTGTTTCTCAATTTCTTGCTTCACGGCGCCCTCTTTGAGCTTAACGGATAGGACCTGTTGGTAGGCAGTGGCGATGCTATTCAGGCGACGCATGGTCTCTTTGGGCACAACTGAAGCCAGCTTGATGATCATCAAGTTGCACAAAGACCGAATGTCATGGTCGTCACTTAGTCCGGCCAGAACACGGTCGTAGAAGGTCGGCAAACTGAAACTCTTGAATGCCGTGTCTAGAAGAGCATACAGAGTTTCGTAGGCGCTCTTGCGCACCTCTAGGCCATCATCTACTTTGTGCTTAAAAGGCCCCATCATGATCTCTCTCACAAGCTCAGGCTTGATCTTGGACTCGTCGATGATGAATGGCACTAGGTCGCCCATGCGTGGAAGAACAATAGAGGGTTTGTTCTGTACTGCCGAGGTCAACGTCATCATTCCCAAGCGTCGGTTATCCATATCAGACTCCTTAAGCATAACCAGTAGCATAGATACTAACGAGCTTTTAAGCCCTGTGTCAAATGCCTCATCGGACTCGGGAAGCGTGTAGCGAGCCGCTTGAATGGCAAGCCCGCGAACCATAGGAGTTCTATGTTCGAGAAGTTCCTACAACACCCAGCATTAGTTAGCCAAGTTCGAGTCTGTCTGTACGCATAATCCGTCGGACATGCAGCGCTGCGCATATTCGGCAACTTACTTGGAGTTTTGGCATGAAAAAGGCAGAGTCAAGAACCACAAGACGGCCAAGACACTCGGCAATGACTACGCGGTTTTCTAGGTTTGCGTTTGCAACTGTTAGAAGCTGCGACCAGATTGGTTTTAAGTGAGGCATCAAATTTGGCGACATATTCTGAAGCATTTCCTTTAGTGATAGGATAAGAAGATACTGCATATTGCTAGCAGCATTCAGCTTCTCCAGGATTAGTGGAAGATGCTTATCAACATCTCCTGAGCCAGCACGGCCTAGGGCGAAAGCGGCAGCTAGAGACACACGGTCAAAGCTTGGCCGGAACTGGACAAAGAAGATGTTGGGATCGAGGGGAGACTTTTCTCCAAGCTGCTTGCCAGCTTCGCCCAGCACAGTCAAGGCCAAAGCTATACGGTTATCATTTTCGGGGTTGGGCTTCAGTTCGGAGATAAAAGAGTCGAGACTGACCCCGGTAGAGTCGCCACCAGCCACCAGAAGACTTCCAATAACCCGGCCATAGACAGTGCTGTCGGTGATATTGTGCGCACTAATTAGGAGTTGGCGCATCAAGGTCTTTCCGCAACCACTCTTTCCAATGTGTGAAACTAGAACTAGCAGGGGCTCTAATGCAATGCTGGCCGAGCGGGTACTCAACATGGTCACAATAGCATTTGAAACCTCGTCGGTAGTCATTAGTCCGGGCTCCTGCTGAACGAACGAAGCCCAAACCCAGAGTGCTGAAGTCACCATGAAGGCATCATCCGAGTCTACTACAGGAACCAGAAGTGTCACAACCTGACGCACGATCTCGGGCTCCATTTGGCCAATTGCAGCCGCTGCCAGGTGTCTGAGGGCCTTGATGCTAGCGCTGCGAACAATTCTTTTCGACCTGTTAATATCACTAGCCAGCTCGAGCATTACAGCCTGAATCCACGGCTTCTCGAGTTGCGCAGAACCTGCTTTGAACGAAGCAATTTCTTCAATGGCGTGAATTGAAGTCAGCTTTGTAGTCTCTATGCTCAGGCGAGCCTGGATTGCTTGCAACGCAGAGTGTCGGCGGTCGTCTGACAAAAGGATACTGAATTGTGGAACCAGAGTTCTGGAGATCAGCACACCCAGAGCTTCAATAGAATGTTGGCGCACTTCCGTATCGATCTTATTGCTGGTGGGATCGACACGTGAATAGATTGCGTCGAACAAGCCTGTCAGCTCGAAGTTCGAGTTGGCCAGAGACGAGCGCGTATCAATGAACGATCTGACGAGTTCCTTGGCTGTCAAAATGGCCTCGCTAGATATCTTGGAGAACTTTTCTCCTATTAGGGAAACCAAAGTCGACACAATCTTCTCAATCTGGGTTTCAAGGACCGATGGCTTGAATCTGCAGATGTCGCGAATAAGCACAAGAGCCGTCACCTTCAAGGTTGTCGGCGTAGCAGAAGCTGTTCCAGACGCAGCTGCCGTAGATGCGGTCATGTTGTTGCTTGGAGTGTTCAGACAGTTCAAAGCAGCAACAACCGCGGGAACGAAAGAATCGTCGATATCTCCACGCCGGGCTTTGACTAGGCTGTTCAAGACTTTCATGACCGCCTGGTTGGCTGGGATAAGCTTGCCCCTGAGGACCTTGAGTGATTCTTTGACAATTCCTGGCGAGAGACGAGCCAGATCAGCGCGGATGCCCTTGGCCGGTTCTAGTGAAACAACGGGAGAAATAGGGGTTTCAAGGTTACTACTTTGTCTTCTTCTCTTGCGACTAGCCACCGGGGCAGCTCCTGATTCAATTTCATGTGACTCCAACTGTCCAGATGGGAAAATAACTTGTTCAGTCTTGCGGATCAGCATAGAAAGCGTTGAAACGACTTCTAGGCGCACGCTCTCATCTCTGTCGCCAAACCTCCTGACGAGGGCAGGGCCAATATGGCTGTAAAGAGTTCCGGTTTCCAACAAATCACCGCCTCCACGGGTTTCTATGAGGGTGTGCAAAACCTTGACGGCCCCTCTGCGCACCTTCCAGCTGGTGTCATCGTCATCACCGAAATCATCATCGTCAAAGTCATTGTCTTCGTCTTCGTCCTGATCGCTGTCTTCCATATCCTCATCATCGTCGTCGGCGGCGTAGTTTGGGTCAAATGAAATGAAGCGGAGACCTGCCGCAATCACTTGATCAGTATATGGCTTCATGTCCTGGGGGCAAGAGGCCACAAAGTTGTCGAGTGCTAAAAGGGCTGACTCGCGGATGTCTTCAAATTCGGCACTGCCATTGTCGCCGTTGGCTAAAAGCTCCATGTGGGCATCCAGCTCTTCTTGGCCCAAAGCCTGGAAGATCTGGGGAGTGAGTGTCGAGGTAAAAGCTCCAACACGCTGAGGATCGGATCGGGCCATGGAGCCAGCTATGGAAATGTACAGACGCCGGATGAGCGGGCTGGCTTTCTGGTCTTTGAGGGGCTGTGTGATTTGCACTACTAGATTTTGCAAGGCACTGTCGCTAATGTAAACCGTGATGAGAGAAATGGCCACCACAGCTCTCTTGCGGACAGCCGATGTTGAAGTGGGATTGCTCAAACACGAAATGAGAGTGGCTAGAAGCAGCTCGATCTCGACCTTGGTAAGCCAAGCACCCAAGCCACGCACCACCTCGATGAGCACATCGAGCTTCTCAGGCACGTTGTTGACGTTTTCCAATAGGTCTATGCGGTATGGGTTGGTAATATAATCGCTTTCCGGACGTAGTTCAGGGCTGATAAGACGAGAGACAAGGAATCTACTTGTGATGACCATGATAGATGACATTCCAGCGACGTCTGTTATGGAGGCCGAGGGGCGGGGGAATGCCAGTATACAGTTTCGAATGGCAAGTGAAGTAAGGGAGTTGTCAAAATTGTGCTGCAATTTCAGCATGATGATGGCATCGATCAATGTGCCGTACAGCGTAAGCGGAATTTTAGTCGTAAGAGGGCCGATGCTAGGTAGAGAGAAGCAATATGGTCAGCTCACGGCCTGTTCAAGTTTCCAGCACAAGTGACTTGGCAACTTACCATTTTACAGCCAAATTCTGGACCTCAGCATTTGAGTCATTCAGACACGAAACGACAGCTTCTATAGCTTTGGAAGCAGTGTGAAGATCGTGATGCAGAATATCTTCCTTGGCCACCGAAAGTACCTGCATCAAGTCTGTTAAAGCCATAAAACGGAAATCGGGATCATTGTCGTTTAGCCTAGGGAGCAACAGCGAGACTGAAGCCGAAGTGGGAGGAGGGCCAGACATTGTGGATGGCTAGCAGTGGTGATGTCGATGGTAGCAGATAAGCTTCCAATCAAACAATACGTCGTAGAGTGCAAGGCTGGCTGGGAATGTACGGTTCACGGATAGTTGGACGTGGATGGCTCGGGAATAAAGGCGCCAGAGAGAGAGAGAGATTTTTGTCAATACAAGTGACTTAAAAGGGGAAAAGGGAAATGAAAAGAGTGCGTGGCGCAGAGACTCTCCCAACGTTAATGAAATGACGATCGATCACAGCAAGAAAAAAGAAAAAAGAAAAAAAGAAAAAAAGAAAAAAAGAAAAAAAGAAAAAAAATTGAAGACTAGGATTTTTCGGCCTGGTGATGGGCTCTGTCAAGATAAAATACAAACGTGCAAGAACATACGTGGACAGCTGCCTCTTAACTAAAGCAAGAGCTTCCCCACCAAGGCGCCAAAGGATGGATGGGGTCAGGCGGGAGGGGAACCTGCCAAAATAAAGGCTAGCATGCACGGGTCTCCAAAGCGCCTAGGGTTATTTAGCAATAAAGTAGGGTTCGGCGATAGCTATAGGGTCGCATCAAGGACTGCGGCTGCGACGACGTCGGCTGTGTGAACGATCTCGGCGGTCACGGTCCCGATCTCGACGAGAAGACACGCTCGGGTTCCTACGTAGATTTCGGTCTCGGTCTCGGTCTCGGTCTCGGTCTCTCTCCCGGTCGCGGCGCACCCGAGATCTGTCATAGTCCCAGTCTCTATCGCGGTCCTTCCGATCCCTAGCACGATCTCGGTCCCGGTCTCTTGGCCTCTCGCGATCTCTCGACCGGTCACGATCGCGGTCCCGCTCTCTTGGCCTCTCGCGATCTCTCGACCGGTCACGATCGCGGTCCCGCTCTCTTGGTCTCTCACGATCTCGCGACCGGTCACGATCTCGGTCTCGGTCTCTTGGCCTCTCACGATCTCGCGACCGGTCACGATCCCTGTCCCTGTCCCTGTCCCTGTCCCTGTCTCCGTTTCTGTCTCTGTTTCTATCCCTACCCTGGTCTCGAGTGTCCCGAATATCTCTAACGCCTCTGTCCCTATCCCTATCTCTGTTTCGGCTGCGGCTGCCACTTCGCGGCCGGGCGGCTTTTTCGAGGTCGTCTCTCTTTCCACTCTTGTCGCGTCCTGAAGGGACGTAGCGATCGTGGTCCTCCATAGGTCTCGACCGAGAAGAGACATCGGAAGCCCTATCTACTCGCCGAGTCTCCAGAATTACACCTTTGCTTTTGGCCTCGCGCTGCGCAGCGAGATAGGCCTTTGCTTCTCGCTCTCGCTTGCGTACTTCTTCTTGCTTCCAGGCTTCACGTTGCTCCTTGTCTAGTCCAGGTGGTGGGGCAACTGCAGTGCTGGGTGATGATGACCTGCTGTGTCTTCGTGGACGTGGCTGTACGTTGCTGCGGTCCCAGTGTCCCTTGCTGTGAGATCTGCGACGCGAGAGCGATCTTTCAGAAGCAGCTGGGCGTCGCGCTTGACTTTTAGATCGTGGGCGCGAAACAGGCCGAGCAGCTTCTGTGCGATGGCGGGATCTAGAGCGGTTAGGCGAAGGACAGCGAGTTCTGCTTCGTTCAGCCCTATCAATACGGCTCCCAGATCTGCTTCGTGAGCGACGAGCCGGGCTTGTCCGACGACGATCTTGCGAGTGGGGTCGGTCATCGCCCCGGTCGTTTCTTTTGTCAAACTTGCTGCGAGATCTACTTCTTTGACGCCGCTCAGCCAGGCTTGGAGACCGGCGACTTCGGTCACGACGAGGGGAATAAATGGGGCGTTCGTGGCGTCGCTCCTCGTCCCGGCCTCTGTCGTGTTCCCGAGATCTAGTGTAGCGATCCGCTTTGTTGTATTCTCTGTTGCTGTCTCTGTCTCTACCGTCACGCACTCTATCGCGATCACGGTCACGGTCACGGTCACGGTCACGGTCACGGTCGCCATTTCTGTTTCGATCTGCTTCTCTTGAACGCGATCGGCTGCTGTGACGAGTGGCTGCTGCTTTTGGTGTGTCTTCTTCAATGGGGCCCTCCATAGCTTCGGATGGATCCTTGACAGGTTTAAGATCACCGAGTTTACTAGGCTCGGTAGCTTTTCCAGGTTCGCGCTTGAAGGGAAGAATAGCAGAAGCAGGCTTGGATTTTCTGGGTGGTGGAGCAAGAGCCTCATCGATCTCGACTTCAGGCTGCTTGTCATCCCGTTTGCTTTCGCGTAAAAGATTAGCAAGTGCCTCTTGCTCTAGCCGTTCATGGTCTTCCTTGGTAAGCTTCTTTTTGGCGCGCTCCTGTTCTTCTTCTCTTTCACGGCGCCGCCGTTCTCTTGAACGGTCTCTTTCGGATGAAGTGCGACGCGTTCGATCTCGTGATCTATCTCTCCGTCTCTCTCTAGACCGGTCACGAGACCAATCCCTGCGATCCCTATCACGATCACGAGACCTAGATCGTGGTGGCCTATCTTTTTCACGTTCACGATCACGCGCGTCTCTTTCGGCCCGCTCTTTCTCTCGTGTCCTTTCGCGCTCTTCTCTCTGGCGCTCGCGCTCGAGGCGACGTGCATCTCGCTCTTTTTTGCGTTGCTCCTCAGCTGCTTCCAACTCAGCCTCATGCTTGCGCCGCTCTTCGCGGAGAATACGTTTGCGCTCTTCCTCTGCTGCCTGTTCTTTTGCTTTGATATCTTTACGAATGCGAATGCGTTCTGCTTGGCGGGCGTTTGTTTCGGCAGCGTAGGCTTCGTCGGATTTAGAGCCCAGAATGCGTTCTGTCTCGGCTTGCTCGAGGCCTACTTCGGCACGGCGTATTTCGCGGATTTGCTTCTCAATGGCATCTACGTCAATGAGCTTGGCGATGACTTCTTCTGCTTTTTGGTACACACCAGAACGCTCAAGGGCACCGTCGATCAAGACAGCGGCCTTGCTAGGGCCTATGGAAAGAAGTTGGGAGGGGTTTCGTTCGAGTTCGCATTCGGCTACTTCAAGGATGGATTTTGTTACTTGCGCCTCGTAGTCCTATGTGCTGAGCGTTAGACAAGAGAAAAGCCCCATGTGATAACAAGGGACACATACGCTTGCTTGGAAGCTTTCCCAAACCTGCTTGCGGATATCATCATAGCCACCCTTTTTCTTGAAAGCGGTAGCAAGATGTTCGATAGCACCACGAGTCGCGGATGGCAGTGGTAGATCAGAAGCTTTGTATGTTCGAATGGGGAGCGCCGCTGCTGTGGAGCTAGACGATGGCGTGCTAGATTTATGCTCCTTGCCTTCAGCCATGGTGGGTAGAATAATGAGCGTCTAGATTCCAAGGATCACGAGGTGTATCTGAGAAATCATATTAGGAGTCGTCAGAGTGTTTGTTGTTTATTGTAGGTACAAACAAAAAAGAAAATCTATAAGAAAGACAATTGGCGTTTTGATATAATTCGAGGCCAATGCTGCAAAAGGTGACGAGCAGAAAAACGCTTGTTGTAGGTTGTGAGGCACTGTTGCGAAGTTATCAATGGCATACAATACAGTCTTGCGATGATGGTAACAAACTTGGACTAAACATTGTTGAAATTCTGCAGCCTCGTTGTTGCGGCAGCCAATAGCCGGCGTGTGGGGCTCTCCGCTTCGTTCTGCCACCAATGGATTCTCAGCTAAAGCACCTTATCCCTGCGACATGGGCATATCACGTGATGATACTCCAGATCCTGATGCTTCATGATGTTGGTCAGTCCGTTTAGCTATCACATTTACTGCAAATCCC
Source organism: Ceratocystis smalleyi (assembly GCA_003449175.1). Taxonomy (NCBI): domain Eukaryota; kingdom Fungi; phylum Ascomycota; class Sordariomycetes; order Microascales; family Ceratocystidaceae; genus Ceratocystis; species Ceratocystis smalleyi. The sequence continues at coordinate 14,907 of NETT01000232.1, forward strand.
AGTTTGCTTAGCTAGTACTTGTCACCCATTTGCTCAAGATTACTGGAATAAAATCACAGCTCATTCTTGCTGGGCCGCTCTTTACACCAATTTGTTTAGCCGATTTCCCATCACTACTGTCTTCAATTCTCAATTTACTCGTTCCACGATGCTTGGTCGTCTAGCTTTCTGGAGTGGTTTCGGTGCGTAAACACAGTCCCAGCATAGCAACACTCTGTTTCTGAGTCTCTTTTCTGTCGCTAACAACAACATAACACAGGCTTTGCCGTTCGCTGGTGGCAGATGGGCATCGAGATGCGTCCGTTCTTCGCCAAGGAATCACTATGGGCGTACCCAGTTTACATGACAGGTGGTGCCAGTTTCGGCTACTGGTTGCAAGGCGTTGACGACAGACAGACGGCTATCCTGGCCGACCGGAAACAGAAGCTACTGGACAAGCGAGCACGCCTGGCTGCTAAGGCTGCCGAGACTGAAACCCAGACGCAGTCCTAAACGCACATACTGACGAGCGCACTTTACTCATCCACAACAAGATGACCGGTGAGGCCCTAGAACCTCGTGTCCGATTACGAGATCGGCGCAAATGAACATATGACAGACAAGCCTTTTGGCCCACAACAATCAAATCGAACAGGCGAACGAGCGAAACACGGTACAAGCAAATCCTATACTCTAAATTAGACTAGCAGCTGGTTGAATGACCATGTTCTCTAGCTCTTCATTATCCAGAGCAGAAAGGGGACGAGAAACAGGAAAATGCAGCAGCTTGTATTGATCTCTAGGTGTTGATGCATTACGCAGGACTCGTCTCTGAATGACAACTATACTTTCAAATCATTCCAGCCTTTCGCGATGTGAATGAATGCACGGATTGGTAGCTATTGGCTGTGACAGCATTCTAGTCTTGTCGGCTGAACAAAGGCAAGATTATTCTTGCCGAAGCTTACGCAACCCAACACCCTTATGATGCTGCTAGTCAGGCAAAGGAAGTTCAGGTAAGCGTGAAATAGAACGTAGCATAAATGTGTGTGTATATATATCGAGCATTTACGCAATTGAGATGAAAAGCTTTTTTGATTGACCAATTATCCTGTTTCCCCCTATCCTCATGCCTATATTCTCCCTCTCTTTTGTTTTGCTCCTGTTTCTTAATTCTCCTCCTGCAACCGCCGCAGTGTCGCAACTGTTGATAGCGGTGTCTCGCCATAGTCGGTAATTAGCGAGCCAATATATTCCGGGCGTGTGGTGTCAAACAAGAGACGGATGCCTGTCTCGCGGCTTAGGTCGGGATCGATCTCGTTATAGGTAAGGGAGTCCAAAGCCATGCGATCGGTGAAGTTGATGGACTGGTTAAGGGCGTACAGCCGCGTGCCAAAGGTCTTGGTGGCGATAGCCAAGTCGGCCGTGCCCGAGCGGGCATACATGGCTCCATTGCTAAACATGGCTTCGGCACCAACCATGACAATGGTCGCGTCTTCTAGGCCAGCGCGCAGACCACTGAGGTCCGAGTAGTAGGTGACCTGAATTCCGTCTGCCTTGAGTCTCTTGGCAAGCGTAAGACCATCTAGCTGGAACGGGTCGTCGATGATGACGGCGCGGAATTGCCGGCCATTAGCACGTGCTAACTTAAGCGATATCTCAACCAAGCGGTGGCTGGCGTAGGTCATAACGACGTCGCCATCCTTGATCAGGTTGGCGCTGTTGTGAGCAATGACGTTATCAGCAATGATGATGCGCTCGTGTAGCATAGAATCGATGACTTCAAAAAGCATCTGCTTGGCTTCAGCCTCGGGGGTGTCGATCTCAATCTTGGTGATGACGACCTTGATGCGGCGGATGGCGTTGCCCATGGCGAAACACAAGGGACGGCAGGCGGCCAGATACTCAATCTGGGGATTTAACACATGGGGAGTCAAGTGCCTAGACATGCTAGTGCCCTGGGGGGCAGAATAGGACTCGATGACCTGAGAAGAGGGCAATAAACAAGGTTAGCACACGGTTGGTTCTACTTGACATCCAAAAGCGACTTCTGGTTGCGAGAAAGCACAAAGCAGAAAGCAAATAATACCTGACGCAGCGTCAAAAGGGTAGCTTCTAGTCTCTGGATGCTGTCGGAAAGGGCAAACGAGCTCATTTTTTGTCCTAGCACCAACACAGCAGGATGCACGTCCTTATCAGCCTGTGTGCTCTGTATACGCCTAGCTATGGACAAATGGCTGAAGCAGTCGGGGATAGTAGGTCTCTTAGCCTCCTTGTCGGGCACGGCAGGCACAGCCTGTGCTGCTTGGCGGGCTGCTTGACGAGAAGCAGCGGGAATTGTTTGGCCGCTGTCCTTGCCCTTTTGTTTCTTGGTATCAGCGCCCGAGCCAGCAGGGCCAGCAGCAGTGGCGACAGGCGGCGGTGCTGCAATTTTAGTTTGTGCTCGACGGGCAGCTTTCTCAGCCTTCTTCTGGGCCTTGAGCTGGGCCCCAGTCAGCTTCTTCTCGCCAGTGGCGCCGCCGGCAGCGGGAGTCCCTGCGGCTGCAGGCTTCTCTGGGGCGGGAGGGGCAGTGGCTGAGGTGGTGGGGGCAGCAGCTAAACCAGTAGGTGAAGCAGCAGCTTCTAGATCAGAAGGGGCCGGTTGTTGTGTCATTGTTGATAAAGGTGTCGGAGACGGACAGAGAGCTGTTTTTGCTGTCGGAGAGGAGGCTAGTGAAGAGCCCGAGGAGCCAAGTTTTGCCGGTTGCTGTGTGTATGTAGCTTCTCGTGTCTTAGATGAGCGACGAGCGACGCCAAGAGAAGCAGCAAAAGGGGATGAGAAAGCTGGCGCAAACCCGGCAGGGCTATGAGGTCGAAGGCGAGAAGACGGAAGAGTGGACGCAACGAAAGGAGAGAGATGAGAGATGAGGAGGAGAGAGGGGGGCCAGCGTAGAAAAAGGGAATATTTCTTTAGGTTTAATTCTTCTCTTTTTTTCTCTCTCTCAAATACAAGCTCTAGTCGTCATGTGTGTAGTCGTTGTGGTGGAGATAAATGAGAGAGAAAGAAACTGAGAGAGAAGCTGACTCATTCTTCGTGCTTTTTTGCTTATGCTTTTGGCAGTCACTAACAGCCCCGCTGACGTATTTTTACAGTGCCTCGTTTGGAGCAACAGGGGCCTAAATGGGCTTACATAGGCCTAAGAAGAGTCTTTGTGCAACAGAGAAGCTGTGATGTAGATGCATACGTTGGTTGTCTTTGGATTTATCTATTGTACACATGCAAGTTTGTGCGCATGTATATATCTATTTAGTTAACAGATTCGTGTCGTCCCAGCTCTTGCTGCACCCCTGCCTCGCTTTTCCGTGCCCAAGGTATCAAGAAATCAAAAAATAATATACAGATGAAATGTAATCGTACACTGCGGCTCTCTCCTGCTTTCGGAGCTCTCTCCCCGCCCACACACAGCTCACCCCTCCTGACTCGCAAGTGTCGCTACTCGGTCCACTGTGATCCGGCGCGACACTCTGTCTGACTTGCTCTCAGTCTCATCCTTGAGAATTCTCCCTCCTGCATCCGTGATCGGCTTCATTCCCCATTCAGTGGTCTCCTGCTTGAACTCTTCCTCTGACTGCTGGGCCTCAAGGCTGGATGAGAACACGATGTTTACCAGGAAGCCCTTTTCCAAGAGGGCGGCGAGCTGCCGCATCGAGTAGATAGGGTCGTCTTTTCTTATGTTCCAGTGAACCACCGTTGACTTGCGCTCCACACTTAAGCGGCGCGTCATCGTACCGCTGTCAAAGTCCTCCTTGGAAATAGAGCCATTGGCTGTATTCACGGCATCACGCACCCACTCCGTGACTTCGGCAATGTGCTCCTGTGTTGACTGCTCTTTTCTGCGCTTACGGGTCATTGTGATGGTTACTACAAAGCCCTTGTTGAGGAAATCGCCCAGCTGCTTCATGCGGTAGCTCAGATCGTGCTTCGTGGTGTTCCAGTTGATTTCAATTGCCTTGGCCGACTTCTTCTTGAGCTTTTGGCCCTCCGCCATCTGTCTTTTTTTCTCCAGCTCAGCCTCGGTTGCGATGTGTACCACACGACAGATGGGCAGCTGGCCTCCAGGGTTGGCTACCATACGCAGAGAGTACGTTCCCAGGTCGAGCTTTTCCAAGATCGTTGAGGTGCGTGTCGGGCCGCGGATTCCGCGATTATCGGCAATCATAACTTCGGGGGCCGTGATATCCCAGTCGCGTGGCATCGCGCTCGGGTCTAGTTGTTTGCGATACTTGTTGAGACGCAGTGGGATTGTCGAGAACGAATTGCGGGCGGGGATTGATGACTGGGCACTTCGAATTCTGGAGACAATCATAGCCATTGCTGACGGGCCCCCTTTATACAGAGACAAAGAAGGCTGTAGAACGAGAGGCGCCCCATGAGCAAGGAGCCCTGGGACGATAAAGGTGCGGTAGAGGGCTATTTTCATATTGAAGTGGCCTGCAGCTGCGATCATGCCGTACGGTCCTTGGCATCCAATAGGTGGAGGGCAGAGCTGCAACGCTGTTGCAAAAGTTGAAAATGCAATGTGTTGCAGTTAGCAGCAGTGGGCAAATGCTTTCTAGAAGTTATAGAGGGAATGTAAGGAGAATTACTGGTGACTGACTTTTTTGCTACAGGATAACAGAACCCCGCAAAATTCGACATTTCAGCCAATCATGTGCAAATACCACTCGTTCGTACCAATGGCTTCTCATGAACATCTATGATCAGGCTTCACGAAAAGTCTTGGTTCCCCTATACCCCAGCTCTAACCTGAATTCAAAACAACTAGCTTGCGATTGCTCGCAGCGGCTCTAGACTCTGGTCTATACTAAATTCCACCTTCGTCCTTCTATCCCCAGCCCGCACGAGATGGCCGGTTTTCTCCGCTCTAGATGGGCCTCTCCCCGTTTCCGTGGTGTTGTCTTCTCCATCACCGTCGCTATTCAGGTCATTGGCATCTCGCAATACACATTTGATCATATTGTTGCCTTCGGTCCCGCGCAAGGTCCATCCATGGTTCCGACTTTCGCCGTCGCCGGCGAAGGCCTGGTTATCAACCGTCTGTGTCGCTTTGGGCGCAACGTCCAAGTCGGTGATTTGGTTGCCTACGATATCCCCATCAACAAGGAGATCGGTGTCAAGCGCGTGATTGGCTTGCCTGGCGATTACGTCTTAGTGGGCAACCCCGGGAGCAGTCAGGATATGCTGCAGGTTCCCGAGGGCCATTGCTGGCTAGTTGGCGATAACCTCAAGGCTTCGAGGGATTGCAGAGACTTTGGGCCACTGCCCTTAGCCCTAGTGACAGGCAAAGTCGTGTACCGTTACAAGTTTCCATTCTGGGATTTGAAACGAATCAAGAACGGGCTGTTATCGGTAAAATAAATGGCTTTACGATGATTGGTATGAATTGCCAGAAGCAAGACGACAGAAAGAACGATAGTCTCTATGAATCCGATGCATATAATTACTTCATACGCTAACAGGCTCAGAACTGAGCTTTGGCACAGTTGATGAAAATGGCTATGAAAGGGACATGCGCAAAAATACAGCACGGCGTTGTGCATGTGCAATCCACAGACAGCCTCAACTGCCCAGACACATTCATCAGAACCAGAAATTCAACAAAGATAACCAAGACGAAGATCAGGAAGTGAAGTGCATCCTCACGGAGGCTGAAGACAGATCATTCATCCTACTAAAACACGGTATCTGCGTTTGAGTATACAGTCCTACCTACAAACAAACCAAGGCCCCTTTCAATTCGAGCCCCAAATATCCGATAGAAGAGCAGAGATTGGCGCGATAACGAGATAGAATAGCAGAGTAGCGAAAGGCCAGATACAAAAGACAGCACGGCAAAGAAGAGAAACAAAAAAAATCCGAACCTCCAAGTCAGCCAGCATCCAACAGGGAGAAAACAGCGACAGCAAGAAAACTCAAATAAACAAGACGGCAAAAGAACAAAGAAATAATAGTTAAAAGTAGAAATAAAAATAGAGCCAGCAATATATGATGAGCAAAAGATAATCAAAGCTGACCGGTGGATAACCATCCAGGTAGTAAAGCAGCCAATAGCAGGCACATAGAAAACAAAACAAAAAAGAGTTCAAGCACGCCACATAAACGCCATTTAATGCGAGAGAAAATAAAAAGAAAAAGAGCAGAGAGAGAGAGAGAGAGGGGGGGGGGGATACCAGAGAGAAAAGGAAAAAGAAAAGCAATGAAGTTGCGCTGAAAAGAGGAAAAGGAGGACAAGAAAAGGCAGACAGAGAGAAAAAAAAGCAACGCCAAGATATTGGAAAGAAAAATCAAAGAGACAGACAAGAAAGCAACGTCTGTTCTGTCAGTCATGTTCAGCCCTCGATGTGAGACTTCGGAAGGCTGTGACCCAAAAGCTCAAGACAACGCTGGGCAAGAGTAATAACCTCGGCCTCGTCGTCATCATCCTCGCCCTCAGAGTCAGGAATGCGGTTCGCAATGGCCTTGATCTCATTAAGGATATCCTCCGAGTTACCGATAAGAGAGATCAGGTTCTTATCCTCGGACTCAATTAGCTGCAGCAGAGTCCAAATAGCAATGTGTTGGAAAGTAGGATCTCCACTCTGAAGAAAGCGGTCAAGGTAGCCGTGAAGTCCACCATTCGGCTCAAACCAGTTCTGAACAAAGATCGTGTAATCCCCAACCTTTGAGGATAAGTTGCCCAAAGCCGCCGCGCTGTTTCCCTGAACTTCGATGCTATCCGAGTACGTCAGGGGAATTAAGACGTCGAAAACTCCCAGGTTCAGAAGATCGGGCTTAAGCTCATCGCTCAGGGCCAGCACGGCAATGGCCGCCGTCATTTCAGACTGGACGGAGAGCGGGACATCCAAAACAAGCTGCTGGCATTTCTGCACAGCACCAGCATCAAGCACCAAGGTTTTATTGCGGTCAGAGCTGGCCGCCAGGTTGCGTAGAGTTGAGATAGCATGGCATTGAATCTCCTCGTTATCGGTGGACCCCAACATGTCCACCAACGGTTTCAAAAAGCCAGCCTCTATTATAGGCGACTCGTTATGAGGATGAATCGAAATATTGCGAATGCAAGCAACTGCCGACAAAATAAGTGGCAGGTATGAAGATTGCAAAAGACGAAGGAGACGCTGCAGGCCATGGGAACGGACGATTTCAAGCTGGTATTTTTCGTCGGATGCGAGGTTGCGGAGAGCCAGGGCTGCTTGGCATTGAACCTTGGGCGAGCCAGAGTCCATCAAGTTGACAAGCGACTGGACCAGCTTGGATTCGTTTTGCGCAAGCTTCTTGCGGTTGTTTGAATCCACGGCTATGTTGCTAAGAGCCGTGGTGCAGTAGTATTGGACATCGACATCGGGAGAGGACAGAAGTTGGACAAGGACGGGAATGGCACCGGCGTTTACGAGCTGTTGGCGGTTTTCGTCTGGGTGGAGTTTAGTAAGGCAGGCGATCATGAATGTCTACGAATTGAAAGAACTTACCAGAATGTGTCATGTTAAGCAAAGCCCCAGTAGCATTGCGTTGTACTCGCATGTCGCGTGACTTGGCCAAGCGGGTCAGAGGAGTCAAGGCCCCTGATCGAGCGATAGTGGCCTTGTTGTCTTCATGAGTCGCAAGGTTAGTGATGCAGCCGACGGCATTGCACTGAACCTCAACATTGGGCGAAAGCATCTGGCGGATCAGAGGCGGAAGGCCGTTCATTTGCACGATAAGGACCTTGTTGTCGGCTACGGAAATTTAAGGCAAGAATATCATTAGCAATAGAACTCGCAGCAGTGATAGATAGCAAGCTCGCAGAATCGGCATTGCTAACAAGCAAACAGAATGAGCCTCGGTACTCACGGTCAACAGCAAGGTTTCCTAGGGCGGCACTCGATGCTCGCTGGACTTCTATGTCGGCATTTCCAAGCAAATATATTATGGGTTTAAGCGTGGCTTGGTTTACTCGGCGCACATCTCGTTCGGTGATTTCCGCAAAGGTCAAGCTGGCACTACGCTGGAGATCCAAGTTTTCTGAATAGACAAGTGTACTCAAAGCTGCCAGGGCCTTGCCTGAGAAAAAGTCGGTATCGCCACGCTATGATGAGTGAGGGCCAGATTAGTAGGAGGTATATAAGAATAGAGGAGCGCTCTTGGAGACGGTGTTGGTAGTGGCCATGGCGCTAGGAGTGGCAACGAGCCGCGATAGACCCAGTATAATAAGCAAAAACACAGAGGACGATGGCACTCACGTTTTCTAGATATTGGAGGAGTTCGGCAACAGCTTCGCGCTCATTCTCGGCCAGTATGGGATCATAAAGGCTGTCTCCTGATCGGCCTAGCAAAGAGAAACAAAGAAGCCGGGTTAGTTGAGGCAAAACGCAAAACATCGCATCGCGACAGCAGAGAAACAAGGCGGAGGGTAAAAGAGATGCAGTAGATCACGATTTATAATTGGAATGAACTATGAATACGAGTAGTGTGGAGGTGCGTGGCGATGAATACAGATGGTGACGAACCGTTACAGCACGAATTACAGACGCCCATTGCTAAGAGCGATGGATAACCGCGCAATTAATGAGGATGTAGGTGACGATGGATGAGCCCAAAAATTCAGCCTACTGCTGCTGGGAGGATAGAAGACAAAATAGACAAACAGCGCTGTTTTTTGTGTTTCTCCTGAGGCCTTAGGCGATGGACGGGACGTGGGCGATGGAGTGGGAAAAAAAAAAAAAAAAAAGAGAAACAAAAGGCGAAAGCGGCCAAGGCAAAGTGTAGAAGCGTGTTTGGCGTACTAAGCAGACGCAAGCAAACAAGGCACTTGGGCCGAAGGAGGATTTTCTGACTGGCTTTGAGGAGGGCAAAGACCAGAGGCAGAAGCAGCAAAGAAAAGGTACCAAACTGGAATGCTCAGACAAAGAACTGAAATAAAAGCTAGAAAAAAAAATAGGGAAACAGAAAATGACAATCAAAGAATTAATTATTTTGAAGGTCTTCGACAATCGCATTCGCATTGGCTGTGCTTCGACAGGGTTTCTGTATGTTTAACTAGCTATGTCTTGTCACTTCTTGTACTTGGTACCTGTTAAGCTACCTTGTAGTACCCTGCAGTACCCTGCAGTACCCTGTAGTATTCTGTAGGACTCTGTGGCTATCCTCTAGTAACCCTGTAAGTTATGACACCATACTTGCAAGGGGCCAGCTAGCTTGTTGTATTTGTGGGACCCTGATTGCAGAGCCTACGCCTGGCTCGAATGGAGCCTGAGAAAGTTCCTTTGTGGTACAATACACAAGCTTCGATTTCTGTCTACAAACCACATCTACCAGCAGTATTTTATCGGCCAATATAGTAACAGTCAGGCTGAAATACAAGCCATGTACAGAAGCATTCTCAAAAGGCAGGCGGAAAAGGCGACCAACTACTATAGCAAGGAGCCAGCCTTCCTAATGGCATGTGTGTTGGTCTGAACTGGAGTGGGAATTCCAGGCAGCAAACGCCCAGCTAGACGCGGGGTCTGGGATCATGTGGAAGGAAAAAAGGCAAGTAGTGGTAAGTGTGGGAGTAAAGTCACTATACAAAGAAGTTGGTCTGCAAAAAGCTGGACGTAAGGTCAAAGTACTAACCACCTCAGCAAGCCACATGCCCGGAATAGAATGTTGTCTGTCTGATGCTAGACTAGTCAGTACCGTCAGTACAGGTCAAGTACAAGACAAAGCGAAAGCGAAAGCGAAAGCGCAGTTTCTGGTCCAGCAAGCCTGACTAGCAGTTGGATCAAGAAGTCAGATGTATAATGGCCACGACTGTGTATGCATATTGCGTGAGTGATTTATGAGGCTTGCTATCATTATCCATATCCGTAAGATGTAGCATCTGCAGACTGTAACTACATGATACACACTACCTGTCCTTGTATGCTGCACATTTGAAATGCACGTCTTTCTCCGCGGATGTCTCTCCGGAGACAGCTAGAACTGGCAAATCGCGTCCAGGTTTTTGATTGAGAGACACCACCACATTATGATTATATCACTCACCAACCAGAAGGGAGTACAGTACAGCAATAGCCTGCCAGCCCCTCGCCCCTCGCCCCGCGCCCCTCCTATCAACACAATGCCTTTATTTCACCTATAGCACCACATGACTGCATGACCCATCAACTCCTCTTCGGCAGCCCACACAAAGTTTAATAGACACCCTTGCTGTTTGTCATTATGGCTTCATATATTCTCAGCCAGGCTCTCCCCAACGTCCATTGCAAAGCTGTTCTTATCAACCATCATCCCTTGATTCCCGGCCTATGTGCTCAATCGTGTCTCCCGCGACAGCAATAAAAGGACAGACAGAGCCCAGCTGTTCTTTTTTTCCTTCAAGGAGCAAAGGCAAAGCGAAGAACGTTTGTATGAGCATGAGTACCTGCATTGGCCAGGGTTCATTAGGTCAATGGCTTACTACTCTCCCTTCGCTTCCACTTTACGTGGTACTTTTTTGGTTCGTCGATTTCTACTCCTCTCAAACAATGACCACTGGAAGACCGTGCGTGCGCCTAGGCAAGAAGTACGTACGTAGTGCTATTCAACCTTTTTACCCTTATTGGTGCTAATAAAATTTCGAGAGCTACAAGGGCTTAAACTATGCACAGACAAGCAGCTAGCTTCTCTCTCTCTTTCTCTTCACCTATCTATCTATCTTCTTATTAATAACCTCCATTCTTCAACTTGTTGTTTCCATTCTTGTTTTTGCGTTGCCCCGTACTGGCATGTTTCTTTCCAAGGGATAAATATTGCAGGACAGCGGCGCTTCCCACTACAAGACGTATTGTATTGCTTTAGCGGCGCCAACACTGTTGCGTCCGCGCATAACCCTTAAAATTCACAGCTCACGTGACTCTACAAACACAAACTTTTTCCAGTCGCACCCAATCAGCCAAGCCCTGTGTCAACCCAAATCTGGCGCCCTCCCGATAGCATGATAAAAGCGAAGTGCGGAGCTGAGGCGCTCCAAGGAAGCCTTATCAGTGATGAGAGAAGCCCATTATTAGCATAATTGATCGAGGTTTGACTGGCCAGGTCTGGATTGTTTTGGCTGGCTGGTTGTTATAGTGAGGACAGAAAAGGTGACGTGATATATGACAGGTAACAAAGGCCAACATATGAGATAAAGGATAAGTCAAATCCAAAGATGCACCACCACCCGCTCACTGCATGTAGTGATGTAGTAATCAAGGAAGCACATATTTTTTTGAGACTCCGGTTTTTTGTCCTTCTGCTTTCATTCCTCTTCATAATATTTCTCAATCTCCCGTCTTTTCCGACCAGAATTGTTTGTCGTGAGGATTTTCCAACTTCTTTCGTACACATTTGCCAGCTTTGGCGTTGCTCGCTGTGCCTCTGTATCTTGGGCTTCTTTTAGGCCTTAAAGCGGTTGTGATGCCCTGAACCCATACGCTACAAGAAAACCCACCCGTCGACGTTTGATCGCAACAGTGGCCAAGTTTTACAACCAATTGCCAGCTTTACTTGCCGTCTATCGTCGCACGCTTGATTTATTTTCTTTTGCTTCTATTGTCTTGTTCGTCATAGTATAGGACAATCAGGCGAGACAAACATCGCCTTCTAGCCCAGCCATGTCCGGATCTGAAGCCCCTGTATCCCATCCATCACCCCCTCCCCCACTACTACTCATGTCCACTGAACTAGCTACAGAAGCCACTGAAGCCAATGCGGCCAATAGTACCGCCTCTTTAGGCATGGATCGAAAACCCCACGAGGAGGAGGAGGGGGAGGAGGCTCTACTAGCCGCAAACGATAGCAACCAGCAGAGTGCTGCTGCTGCTGCTACTGTCATTGATACTGCTGCTGCCCAGCCTGCCGCTGATTTCAATAGTGGCACACAACCACAGTCCAAGACCGACATCGACATTGACACCGACATTGGCAACCATCATAATCATACCTCGACAAACAACGAAAATCCGCCATTAAACCCCACATCCACTATTGTTCAACCCGACGCGGTTGATCCGATCGCCCCTAAGACCGCTGTCATCACGACAACATCCTCTGGGCCAATTCTCCACCCATCCGATAAGCCTGAACAGCTTGCCGCTGCCATACTTGCTGCCACCTCTAGCGAAATACACGCCGCAACTGACACGCCGTCCCCCGAGCCTGTACTCGCATCGGAGGGTGAAGTTACGACCGAAATACCAGCTCTTGCGCTTGAAACCGACGAAGGTCCTGCGCTACAACAAGCCACAGACGTAGGCACAGGCGCTGCTTGCACTGCCAACCCCGCGTCCTTTTACCCACCAGCAGCATCTTCAACACCACAAACCATTGCGACCCCATCATCGTTTATTCGGAATACGCCAGCAAATCCCAGCTCGGTATCAGGACTGCCTCCTCCTGCTGTAGCCGCAACACTGGGATCTATAGCACCTCCACTCCTCCAGTATCCCACGGAACCTCTAGGCCGTCCGCCACCGCCGGGCCATCTCATAACACTCAACGATTTAACCGAGCCGATAACGCCGCTTGCTACCAAATTCTCGCCATCAAAGATAATGGCCCAGTCACAGACGGGAGAGAACCTTCCCGAGGCTGAATACCTCCAACTACTTGGTCTAGTAAGCATATTCCGTTGTTCTTCTTTCTACCTTGGAATGTTCGTGTTTTGTTGTGATGTGTGTTTTTTGAGACACCTGATAGAATGCCTGAAATGGAGCTATACGCCTCGGCTTTTCCTCTTTTCTTCTTTTCGTCAGACTTTGGCCGCGGCATGCTCAATGCGACAAGCCGCAAGATATCACATTGAAATGTTTAAGCACGTTGCTAGGCTGAACTAACAATTACGTTTTTCTTTCGAATCAGAGAACAATTCGCCGTTTTCTCAAAGTCCGGACAAGCTATGATGTCCTTCCCATGTCCTTCCGTCTTATTGTTCTTGATAACAATCTGCTGATCAAGAAGAGTCTCAACATACTCATCCAAAATGGTGTGTATGAATGTATTTGTCGGCTCTAGCTGTAGATGCCCAGCTTCTAACATGATAAATGGCTAGCCATCGTCTCGGCACCGCTATGGGATGCCGCAAATTCGACCTTTGCGGGGTTACTTACTGCTACAGACTACATCAACGTCATCCAGTACTATTGCCTGTTTCCCGAAGAAATGGGCGCTCTCGAGCATTTCAAGCTGGCTAATCTTCGTTGTAAGTTGCTAGAAGGGTTCTTTTTGTCAATGAAGCTTCCAGGTCTGACATAACACACTTTCTAGCTATTGAAAACGCTATTGGCGTGTCACAAATTGAGGATGTTTCGGTCAAACCTACGAAGCCGCTGTACCAGGCTCTCCGAAAAATGCTCCAGACCCGTGCGCGCAGAATACCACTGGTTGATATTGACGAAGAAACAGGGCGTGAGACTGTTATAAGCGTCATCACGCAATACCGCATTCTCAAGTTTATCGCAGTGAATAACGAGATGAACACGGTGTTGCTCCGCAAGTCAATCAAAGAGATTGGTTTAGGTACCTATACAGACCTGGTTACACTCAGTATGGACAATACAGTGCTGGACGCAGTGCACTTGATGGTGCAGCACAACATTTCGTCCATCCCCATTGTTGACGAGAACAAGCGCGTGCTGAATGTGTTTGAGGCTGTCGACATTATCCCTTGCATCCAGGGTGGTATATACGAGGAGCTGTCGGAAGATATTGGCACAGCACTGTGCAAGCGTGCGGATGAGTCACCGGGTATCTACACTTGCAGTGAGGAGGATCGCCTCGACTCTATCTTCGACACAATTCGGAAGTCCAGGGTGCATCGGCTGGTGGTTGTGGATGACGAAACGAAGCTACGAGGCATCATCTCTCTCTCGGACATCCTCAAGTACGTCTTGCTACACGGCGAGGAGATGGACAATTTATACAGCGAAGAGGAGGACGAACACGAGATCAACCGCCAAAATCAGATTGCCGCTCGGTACACGCAGCCGCAACAAAAGTAGATCGATGCTCTGCTTGTACGACATTGGGAAAGAGAACTAGAAAAATCGAGGGTTTTTTCTTAGCCACGATCTGCATACAGAGGTTTGATTTTTTTTTTCTGATCTTTTTTTTTTTTCCATCTCAACTTGTCCTGGTATGATAAAGGATCTATTTGCGCTTTTTTTCTGATAATACTTTTCTATACTGAATATAAACAGAAGTATCTTGTGAGTCTTAATTTTGGCTTCCTCCAGATGCAGCTACCCTTCGTTTCACGGAAACAGGAAATTGGACTCAATGCGACAGCATTTGCTGTGCAACGGAGATGCGCTTAGGGCTAGGGTTAGAGCTTGTTTCTAGCCCTTACACGTTTCAACCAAGCATTGACGTTCATCCATACACAGCAGGGCTCAAGGTAAACAACAGTTGTTATGGTGCTATTTCTTGCTTGAGCATTACGACGGCGTGCTGTGTATGAAACAGACTTTTGCTCCCTAGGCGCCGACAATATACGGTAGGCTGGGGTACAACAAGAAGCAAAGTTTGTGTGTGTAGAAGCCCGTTTTGGCGAAATACTTTAGTCCATGGCATGTGCTATTGGCCCCGGCCAACCTGATATTGTTCTGTTGCTGTTGTTTGTGGTAGGATCTCACATGCTTGGATCGCAGATGCGTTTATCCTCCTGTCCTCTTATTTCCTTGTTTTTGCATTTTCCTAAAGCTTTCCTCGACTTTGTCCTCAGGCCCCAGCACGGCATCAAGAGCAGCCAGAGCGTCATTCACGACTAGCCCAACTTGTAATTTGGCAAGTGCTCAAAACCCGCTAGGGCACTTGCTCTGATCAAGACAGGTTCCTTCTTGAGCTCGTTCTAAGCTTGGACTCAACCACCAAGCAACCAGCCAGCCAGCACAAAAGGCACAAAGAAAAAAAGGCACAAAGAAAACAGGAAGTTCCCAAAACCAAACAAAGGACAACACTGCACATACCTATTTTCCACCAGGCATCTTCGTTTCCCCCTTCTCTATTCTTCCAGGGCTAGTCTTGCTCTTTTTCTCTTCATCTCTTTATGAGCAACACAAAGTGAGCTGAGAAGGATTTTCTCTGCTTTGTTGCTGTGCTGCTGTGCTGCTGTACACTGCCTGTGCTGTAATCATTCCAGGCTGCTAAGCCAGTCCTTCTCATTCTCTCTTTCTTCTGGATTTCTATCATGTTAAACTATCTTACTATCATCACTTTCATATACTGCTAAGCAGGATTTGCTGCCTTCAGGCTGAAGCTATATTAGGCTGCTCTCCATTTCCTACTGTTGCAGCCTGACAACTTCCTCGAGTATAGCTTCCAATTTCTTGCTGTATCTATCTGTGCCAAGGGCAGCCCTACTATTCGAACTACTGCTACCAGGCTTCTTCATTTGTTGCTGTATCCATAATGTCACGGCAGCATATATCACCCATAGCCAGCCCGTTTCCATGCAGCCACCTCGACGACGACGACACTAAGCACAATGCCGGTTACGAGAATCCCGACGATCATGTACGAGCCCGGCGTATTCGCATGCTTCGCCCGAGAACTGCGCCATCATCATCACCTCCCGTATCCACATCAGCATCTCTGGCCGGCTCTTATGTACCCGGGCCCTTGTTTCGTGGACCCACAGACTCTGCAACCACGGGATTGCAGCAGCTGCAGCAGATGTCTATTAAAAACAACAGATCAACTCCCACACTGCCAGTGTCAATGTCAACTGCATCGGTCTTGAATCAAGGCCAGGGCTATGTCAGAGGCTTGGGCTTAGGCCTGAGGTCCAAGTCGAAGCCGCAGTTGCGACCAAGTGAGACATGGGCTAGTCTCAACCGACAGGAGAACGGTGAAGACCGGGACGAGTTTGTCGCGCGTTTCAATGAGGCGGCTGCCAAGGTAAGAGAACTAGCAGAAAAGGCCCTCACAAATCTCAAACTCCCAGAACCAAACTGACAAAATGCTACTTGTCGTGCTCAAGCTGGACGGCGTGCACATGTTGGAAGCGGAAAGCTTCCGCGCCTTGCAGGTGAGTTTTTAGTTGTGAGCTAGCAAGCAATAGTAATCTCGTATTTTTAGACAGCTATTGACATGTCTTGAAAAGTGCGAGCCCGAAGTGCCTGAGCAGCCCCGTCGATCCTTGTTGGCCCGGCTCTTTAGAACCAGCGCGTCAAGCCCAAGCCCTAAGCAGGCAGATACGGGTCTCAAACTCACCAAGAAATCGGTCGGTGACTATGTAAGGCCACTTGTGAAAAAGAATATGCCACGATATGTCGGCCTTGATGCCATGATTCGTATCAGTGGTGTTAGTGTTTTGTCGCTTCCATATCCGTTTCTGTCTAGGCCAGTGATGCTACCGTCATGTCTACATGAGACTGGCGTGTACCTTTTGGAGCACTGTAAGTGTTTCTTTTCTGGATATTACTTGGCCTAAACGAAGGTCGAATAACGTTCTGATTATTGACTAGTCGACTAGATATGGGGGTTCCCGGCCTGTTTCGCGTGCCCGGCTCATACAGGGTAGTCAATGAACTGTATGAGTACTATCTATATGCTCACCATGGCGGCCACGACATCTCAGAAACCATCCGGTGCGAGGGGCTTCCGTCCCATATTAAGACTGGGCCTCATGACATAGCATCTGCCTTTAAGCGGTTTCTAAACGCCATCCCGGGAGGCATTCTAGGCTCGGTAGCTCTATTTGAAGCATTGGAAGAGGTCACATACCAACATAACCACTCATCATTACCACGTGACGAGCAGACAAAAGTTACAGCCAATCTGATTGCACTTGCCATTGGTGCAGTCAACTATCAGCCTAGGCGTGAGTTAATTTGTGGCGTGTTTGGGTTGTTGGCTCTCATGGCAGCGGTTGCTAAGAAATCTGTTGCCATGGGGAACGGCGAGGAACAACTGGGTGCCCAAGGTCTGGGAATTGTTTTTGGTCCTTTGTTAACTGGCAGCACTCCATCCACTGAAACGGGCGCCCATCTATCTGGGCCTGATTCTGCCTCAGGCTCAGGGCCTTCTGGTTCGGGCACTACTACACCAGCTACTGTGGACCTAGAAGCAACCAAACGTCTTGTTGAACAAGCCCGAAACGCAAATGACATCGCCTCGCTATTGATATCACTGTGGAGAGACATCGTACCCGAGCTTAAAAACAATAGAGTGTTGGAAGTCCGCATTGCCCGTCCATTTATGTCTAACGGCTTGCAGCAACCACAGCAACAACAAACCCGATCCAACCAATACCGCCCATTTTCGCCCTCAACTCAGATTTCCACTTCTTTTTTCCAACAGTCTGACAATAGTTTCAGCCAAAACCCCTCTCGTATTTGGCGGGCATCTCCTATACCTGAACTATCTTCTCCAAGAGAGACACCACGAAGCATTTCACCAGAACCAAGGTCTAGACCTCAATCGCCGCTAAAGTCGGCACGCAAGCTTTTCCCAAAGGCCTTTTCTCGAGAAAAGAATCTTGCTGCTGGTTTATCACATAGTGTCCATATTCGCAGAGTACCGTCGTACGAAAACTCTGATATTGAGTGCGAGTCTAAATCACAGCCACGCCTGAAACATCGCGAAGTCATCGATAGCCGAATTCCAACACATTCACCGCCACACTTACAGGCTTCAGCTGCTAACATGCCTGTACCTCTCTCGTACATTCGTCGTATTCAGCAACAGCAACAGGATTCCGACTACAAGAGTGGTGATACTATCACTGAGCTTCCTGCTTGCAGCCCCAAAAATCTTGGACTAACCTCTTTGACCCGCTCTGCGCCCAAAATTAATGCTGTTCCAGGCCAAAGATAGAATCGGCCCCAACATCAACTTCCGGCTCGCGTGCCTGTTATTTCCCCTCGTCCTTTTACCTTCAACTTTGATGACGAAGATAATACCAATGACTCTACCGCCCCCCGTGTGGTTCCGCCTAACACAGAAGTGAATCGGGAGGCTCGAGTAGGTGATCCTGACCGTTCCATGAGCCCTATGGAGCCATTTCATACTCAAAAGACCCTCAAGGCTTTCAAGCGCCGAGAAGTTCCTATAAGCTATAATCGGACTACGGCCCATTTGCCTGCCGACTATGAAAACAGAAACCCGATAGCCTATATTGATGGTCACTTCCAAGGTCAATCCCCTGACCAACAAAAGCAAGAGGTGTGTTTTCCCTTTTTTTTTGATTTAATAATTATATGCTAATTCTCTTAATGATGCTTTAAAGATCATGAACAAGCCCCAGACTCCTATCAAAGCCCAGAAACAAGAGCTTTCATCAGAAAATGATATGAAGGCCAATATGGTTGCTTCGGAAGTACCAGTGGTTACTGAGACCTCGAGCACTACCCAAACACCTGGACGGGCCTTGCGCACAGTTCGGTCGTTAGGTGCTCTCTTTCATCGTCATCATGCGCACTCCGTATCACCAGTGGATGCCGTGCCCACGCTACGCAAAGGAAAGTCAGAAGCTTTGACTCATAAGAAACTTGCCGAGCTAGAAAAAGAAGCCAATGATGATGTCTTTAACACGTCAGTCGATTCTATCGCAGCAGTCTCAACAACTGCTGTAGCCGACCTTGATGGTAGCCACTTAGGAAATGGCGCTGTCAGAATAAAGCCAAGGCACAGGCGCCTAAGACGAGTCCTATCCAATATCAAAGACACCTGCAACATGGACCAAAGCAACAGGAGCCTGGATGCTGAGATTGCTTTAGATTGCGACATCCCTAGAGATCAAAAGCTGCATAGATCCAAGGGTACCCCACAGGAAGATTCCATGGTTTCTGCAATCATGGCAGCTGTTGTCGGCCCTAACACTGAAATTAGCAAAAACAATACAAATTGTGAAACAGCTGCTGCAAGATCAGAGAAAAAGCAACAGCGGCCTATTCTTGACAAAGTCGCTAATGGATTCGAGGTTTTCTCGAAGACTACCATGTGTAGGGAGTCTGACGCCTCTAATGCCGATACTCTTGAATCTGTTGAAAGTGCTACTAGCAGTGGTTCTGTTCGGGTTCGCCAGGATAAAAATAGTCGTGGGAGTACCACTATCAGCACTGCAACAAGCGAAGCCAGCACTAAGACGATTGATACTCCTGCCAACAAGGAACGCTCTGGATGGAAAATGTCATGGCGTGGTCGCACTGCACAGCAACAACGCCAGTCTGGAAGCTCCATGTCTCTTGTTCACCCTAGCCTAGAAGAGGTGCGTAAGCTGCAGAAAGAAGTCAACTCGCTGTACCAGGAGGTAGCACAAGCCAAGAACCAGGAAAACATGGCAGTCCATGCGCTCAAGGCTGAGCTACGTGAGTGCCACAACGAGCGCAAGATATGGAAGATGCGTGCACACAGGGCGGAAGCCCAACTAGGCGAGATGTTGAGACAGGAAGAGGAGCGTGAGCGCGAGAGAAAAAGAAGAGATGTGCGTAGAGTTAGTGCTGGAAGCGGTGAGAGTCAATACAGCATACGGGAAGAATAAGGACGAGGAAGATAAGGGCTATAAGTTGGGGGTTACTGACGGGTAATCGGCACTGGGTAATGTGGTCCTGAGATCCATATACGTTACCATTAAACAAATTGAAGTATTTCCAAGTTATTTATAGGGGAACAGGGCGTCCTTCCAGTGGAGGCTCAGTGCACATGTATACAATTGGGCCGTAGGTAAGGCAGTAATCAAAAAGGGAGTCGTGATGTCATTTATATCTGTTAACTTCTACATACGCAATCACAGCCGGGTGACTCTACGCCTCGACGACAAAGATTGATTTAAGCTGATGTGTAGCCTGGACTACGTCATGGTACATTTTGTAGTCTGGAGAAGGTCAGTACGCGCGCATGTTATTACGGGGCGGGGCGAGAATGGAGGGGGAGGAGAGACAAGACTTACCCACATCCGGCCCGAGGTCACTCGCACTGAGAACCTTGAGCGTTAAGTCACTATTGACTTTGCCAATAATGTGGACGCCGTTGTTGATAGAGAGGTGCGCTTCCTGACAGGCGGAGAAGAGAAGGAGAGTTAGCTAGGGCCCTCAACGTCGGCTGGCCACGGCTGGCCACGGCTGGCTGGGGGGCGAGAACATACCCGATTGAGGACAACGGCCACCATGCCGTCAGATTCAATCATAGCGGTATCGCCGTGCAGCTCAGCAACACGGCCAACTAAAATCACGTTCTGGTTGATGAAGCGGTCGAGGTAGGGCGCGGTGATGCGCGGGGTGGAGATGTTGTCGGCCATGGCAAGAAAATTGAAACAGGGGGGGGGGGG